>JACVEC010000249.1:0-52500 GCA_025215565.1 Flaveria ramosissima | reverse complement strand
GCAAACTTCAGTCAAAGTTAGATAAATGGACTATATCAGGAATGAAACATGATGATCTTTGTAAATCTCAACGGGGAGCTAGAATTAAAACGGGTTTGGGTTATGAAAATGTAAAGGTTTATCCTCCACCTAGTACATATTGTTATTCTCCTATGCCTGTTCCTCATCCTTCTAATGATTTAATCAAAACAGATACTGACAGTATGTCTGCAGGTTTAGAGGGGATTAACTCTAAGTACATTCGTGAAGACTACGACTATGGACCGACTAGTGGGCTTGGATGCACTAGTACTAGTACACCTGATAATCAGCAGTCTGTTTTAGATCATAAGTCTAGTTTAAATTCTTGTTTTTGTTTCTAGTTCGACTGTAACAGACTCTGATGTCTCATGTTCTCATGATAGTTTATTCCATCTTGTAATTCAGATCATGGTAATGATGATTTTTGTTCTAATAATGATTGTAATGCATCTGATCTTTCTCCAAAACCAACTGAGCAAATTAAAACAAATTGTTTCGAAAAGTTCTTTTCTCATCCTATTCCATCTTTCACTCCATTAAATGTGATTTCATCTGATGAACATGTTTCTTCTTCATCTGACACCAGTACCAGTGGAACTAGTTTTACTGATATGTTAGATGAATCTTCTTCTAATTTTGTAAATAATAATTCTTGTTCAAATAAACATCAAACTCATGGGTTGTATGAGACATTCAGTGATATTGATTCTAGTTTGTCTGAATGTGATGAGGAGATTCTTATTGATCCTATTTTTACCCCATTACTTCATAGACCTAGATTCAAACTCCGTTAGTTCCGTTAAGTCTTGCATACACGTGTCGTGAACACACACTAGTTGTCGTTTAACGTTGGTGACCTAATAATAATTAGAAATGTTAAATTATTGATAATTTAACTGATTATGTGATTATTGTATTATGCTTATTTGTTTGTGTGTTTTATATGCTAATTGGGAATTAATCGCGTAACGTGGAAACGTGTGTATTAATTCGTATGCTTGTGTTTTATAAAGATAAAATATATAATTGTTACCATGAGTTTATATGTTTATTATTGTAGTTAAAAACCATTTAAAAAGTGTTTAAAAGTGTGCCTTTTTATAAAATGCAAAACACAAGGGTTAAAGGGTAATTATGCAAAAGATTAACTAAACAAAACAACACTAAACCCTACCCCCACCCAAATCGGCCGCAACCTCCCCTCTCTTCCCCTCTGCCACTCGAATTCAGCCAAGAATCATCAAGCAAGCATTGGTTTGGATCGATTTCAAGGCAAACAACTCGTGGGAATCATCAATTGCAAGTTAACTTGTGTTTAAAGGTTAGATTTTTCGGGTTTTTGTGAGTTGTTCATGATGGCCAAACCCTAGATGCGAGATTGGTCTTCATGGAGTCGAAATTGATGTTAGTTGTTGGTGTTAGTATGTTAGTTGGATTGATTACATGTTGTTTAACGTTGATTATGTATAAATTGTGTAGTTTTAATGGATTAATCATGAACTATGGCTTGAAGCAAACCCTAATTCGAAAATTGGTAGAATTATGGATGAATGATGATTGTTTGATGAATGTTTGATGTTTAATAGATTGTATGGATGCTAGGTTACATTGATTTTGCAAGAGATTGGTGAATTGATGTTGATGTTCATAGGTTACTAAGAATAGTAACTTTATTTTGCATGTAATGATGAATTAGTGATGAATTGATGTTATGGATGTGTTCATGGTGATAATTAGATGTTAGATTGTCGTTGTGAGCATTGGGAATTCAAGAACACATGCTATAGTTCATACATTACTAAAGATAGTAACTTTTTAGGATAGGAATTGATGAGTTATGATGTTTGGATGTTGTTGATCATGCTTAGATGTTGATATGAACTTGAATTGGTATATTATTAATGAATTCATGAATGTATAGGATGTTTGATAGATTTTGGGATGTGCTTTCCCAAAAGGGAAACTTTATTTATGCAAAATGTGAAAGAGGATAATTTGATCATGTTTGGGATGTTAGGAGCATGTTAGTAAGTTCATGGATGAATTCTAATGTGGTTGGAACATGTTAATATAGTTGTATGAGATGTTTGGATAATCATGAGTGGTGTTAGTACTTTGATGAGCATGTATGATATTGATGTGGATTAGTAGTTAAGATATCATGCTTGGGATTGGAAATTGATTGTTGTGATGCATGTTGAATGTATGAAAATGGTTAGTGAATGTTAATGTTCTAGATTCGCATGACTTGTATGATACTTGGTTGTATGATGATCTATGTGATACACCTGGATAATGTAGCATAATCATGAACCATTTGAATGTTAAACTTGTATGATATAGGTGTATGGTTGCTTAAATGGTTTAAAACACATAAAGTCACCAACGGGTCAAACGGGTCAACTGAGTCAAATGTATTTATTTTCTGAAACCTTGAGTCTTTGGTTGTAGTGTACTTAGGGTTTCACATGTTCTCTGTTGCACGTACTCATATACTTATATGATCTAGGTAACCTCTGAGTGTTGTCTATCCACTCTGTCAGTCAAGTCAAACTCTAAGTATCTATACGCATACCAGGTGAGTTCATGCCCCACTCTTTATTTAATCTCTTTTGGGGGAGATAGCATACCGGTAAACTACAAACGCTTTATATATTTTAGTTGTGCATAATATTAATATAGTGCTGTTTATCATGGGAAAGTCCTCACACTTTCGAATTGTTAATATTGAATAGCGGGGAAACTTGAGTAGTACTACTGGGTCTGACGAGCCCCACCTGTGTGACTCGAGGTCAACCGGGTGCAATTTGTCCTATTGAACATTGTCACGACCTGTTGAGTCGTGACAGGAGGCAACAACGTAACACAGTCAGCTTCAATTGCGAAATCACTATGCATTAATATTTATTGTTAATGGACTAGCTATCTCTTACAATG
This sequence comes from Flaveria ramosissima, assembly GCA_025215565.1. Taxonomy (NCBI): domain Eukaryota; kingdom Viridiplantae; phylum Streptophyta; class Magnoliopsida; order Asterales; family Asteraceae; genus Flaveria; species Flaveria ramosissima. The sequence continues at coordinate 49,542 of JACVEC010000249.1, read as the reverse complement.
CACTACTAGTATATCTCTATTATTAAACTGTTAATGTTTGAATATCAACTCTTGATCTCACCAACCATTGTGTTGACATTTTAGTATGATATTCTCAGGTCATTAGCTTGCTTGCCATAGGAGCACAACATGGTTCACTTGCATTCTAAGACTCGGTCTTCAAGACATTTTAGCATTTTTAATGATTATTGTTTACTCTTTTGGGTTGGCACATGTTTCTCCATAGTTATACTTTTATTTCTTTGGGTTGTTTTCAAAACGCTTCCGCACAATTTAAAGTTGAACTTTGGTTGTTTTATTTTAATCATGGCATATAGAGTCGTTCTGAGTAACTATTGACTGTGATCCTGGTTTGTTCACACGCCTCGCGGTAAAACTCCGCACGTGGATTTTGAGGGTGTGACACAAACCTCATTGTTTCAGGTGTGGTCAAGAGGATCATCTTGTCAAGAATTGTCCTTCTTTGATTCAAGGATTCTCTAATAGGAAATGTTCTCGAAATAAATTGACAAAATTGGTTAATAATTTCTTTTGTAAAAAATCTGCTTCTTTAAAAAGCAAAGTTGTTCAATCTTGGGTTCCTATTACACCTGGCTAATTGATTTATTAATTCTTTTCAGGAGTCCTCGTCAAAGATTGTAAACAGTTTATGGCATGTTGATAGCGGGTGTTCCAAACATATGACTGGATTAAAGGACTTGTTGACCAATTATCGGATTATAGATGGAGGATATGTTGCTTTTGCTGGTGACAAAAAGGGTGGAAAGATGATTGGACAGGGAGAAGTTACCAATTGTTCTCTAACTCTGGAAAAGTCAATTATGTTCCCGAATTGGCTTTTAATCTTCTGAGTGTTTTTCAAATCTGCGATAAAGACATTCCTGTTCTGTTTAAATATGATGAATGTCTATTTTTAAAATCAGAGATTGTAATTTCAGACGATTTGATTCTCATGCGTGCTCCAAGAAAGCATGATACATATCTTCTTGATATGAACTCAAGCGAGTCAAATGCTACTGCAACTTGTCTTCTTTCAAAAGCATCAACTTCTGGGTCTCTCTTATGGCACCGTCGATTAGGCCATGTTAATTTTAAGATAATTAACAAATTAGTAAAGAACAATCTTGTTAGAGGACTTCCTTCAAAAGATTTTTCTGTTAATGAAAAATGTATGGCTTGTGCCAAGGGTAAACAACATAAGAAACCTCATAAGCCCAAACTTCTAAATAGCATATCTTGTCCTCTCGAGTTGTTACATACTGATTTGTTTGGCCCAATTAGTGTTAAATCTATTGCTAAAAAATCATTTTGTCTTGTTGTTACAGATCAAGATATTCATGGGTGACGTTTCTTGCACACAAAGGCGAGGTTGCAGAGGAATTGCAGAGATTAATTCTTTCTATCGAAACAATTAGCAAGAGAAAAGTTATGGGATTGAGAAGTGACAACGACACTGAATTCAAAAATCAGATTCTCGATTCATTTTGTGCTCAAAAGGGGATTGTGAGACAATTTAGTGCTGCGACAACTCCTAAACATAATGGTATTGCAGAACGAAAGAATCGCACTCTCATTGAAGCTGCTCGTACAATGCTGATAGAATCTTCATTACCCATTATCTTTTGGGCTGAAGCTGTAAACTGTGCTTCATATGTTCTAAACCGGGTGTTGATTGTGAAAGATAAAATGAAGACTCCTTATGAACTCTTTCATAAGAGAAAACCTCTAATTGATTTCTTTCGGCCATTTGGTTGCTCTTGCACTCTTCTGAATACTCAATCTCAAAAGACAAAGTTTGGTGCTGTTTCTGATGAGTGTTACTTTGTTGGTTATTCTTCTTCTCAAAAGGCATATCGGGTTTATAACAAAAGAACAAGTATTGTTCAAGAGTCGTTCTATGTTGATTGGCAGGAATCTAACTCTTCTGAAGTTAGATCTGAACCATCATGGTTCTTTGACTCCGATACCGTGTTTAATTCGTTCAATTTGCCAGTTTTCGATGATGATACATCCATTCCAAATGCTCAAACGAATATTATTTCATCATCTCCACCATTTGTTCCTTCCAACTCGTTAGTAAATGATGCTGTTTCAACTGATGTTAGTTCCTCGTCTCCAATGAATGATCCGGCACCAACATCTGATTCTTTATCTCATACATCTTCTCCTCTACCTGACCCAACACCAACCATCAATTCACCTTCATCTAATCTTTCACCGACTATGGGTGATATTTCTCCAAACATCTTTCCTTCAGCCAGCGATTACAAAACCTTGAAAGACCATCCTCTTGATTACGTTATTGGATCTATCTCTGATGGTGTTCGAACGCGAAGTCAATCTGGTTTAATTAATGTTTGTCTTTTCTCATGCTTCAGTTCTCAAACAGTCCCGAAAAACGTTCATGCTGCTCTACAGGATCCTTGTTGGGTGGAGTCTATGCAATTGGAACTTCAACAGTTCGGAAAGCTTAAAGTTTGGACCTTGGTTGACTTACCTCCTAACAAATATCCAATCGGTACAAAATGGGTGTTTAAGAACAAACCAGATGATCGAGGTGTAGTGGTGCATAACAAGTCTAGACTCGTTGTGCAAGCCTTTGCTCAGGAAGAAGGGATTGATTATACAAAAGTCTTTGCTCCAGTTGCTCGTCTTGAAGCAATCCGAATATTTCTCGCTCATGCTGCTCATAAACAATTTAAAGTCTATCAGATGGATGTGAAGTGTGCTTTTCTCTACGGAGAGATTGATGAGGAGATATATGTGTGTCAACCACCAGGTTTTGAGGATCCTGATTTTCCTGATAAAGTGTTTAAGCTTGACAAATCTCTGTATGGTCTTTATCAAGCACCCATGATCTGGTATGAGACCCTTACACATTATCTTCTAAGCAATGGTTTCTCTCGTGGTACCATTGATATGACTCTCTTCAGAAGGGAAGTGAATGGTGAAATGTTATTTGTCCAAGTTTATGTTGATGATATTATTTTTGGATCTACAAATTCTCAATTATGTAGAGAGTTCAAAGAGGTAATGAGTCAAAGGTTTGAAATGAGTATGATGGGAGAAATGTGTTTCTTCCTTGAATTACAAGTTGAACAACAGAAAGAAGGAATTCTTATTCATCAAGAGAAGTATATTAAGGATATTTTAAAGAAATTTAAAATGGATGATGCTTCTCCTGAGATGACTCCATTTACTGCTCAGATTTGTCTTACTCCAGATGAAAACGGAAAACCAGTTGATCCTTATCTTTTTAGATCCATGATTGGCTCTCTCATGTATCTTACTGCAAGCCGTCCTGATATCACCATTGCTGTTGGCTACTGTGCTCGATATCAGTCGGCTCCAAAAGAATCTCATGAGAAAGCTGTCAAAAGAATATTTCGTTATCTCAAAGGATCATCTCGTTTAGGGATATGGTATCCATATGGAGGGAATTTTGATTTACATGCTTATTCTGATAGTGATTCCAATGGTTGCAGGTTAAACAGAAAATCTATGTCTGGAGGGTGTCAATATTTGGGAAATTGTTTGGTGTCTTGGCAGAGCAAGAAACAAACCATTGTTTCTCTTTCTACAGGAGAAGCCGAATATATTGCTGCCTCAAGCTGTTGTTCTCAAGTTCTCTAGATTCAACACCAAATGATTGATTATAGAATTAATTTTCTCCATACATCTTTATTTTGTGACAATGAAGTAGCCATTGGGATTGCAAAGAACCCTATTCATCATTCCCGAACCAAGCATATCGAGACACAAATTCATGCAATTCGTGATGCTCAAGAAAAGGGTTTCATTGATATTATACCATTGATACAAAACATCAAAAAGCTGATCTTTTCACAAAAACTTTTGATAAACCCCGTTTTTATGAATTGATCTCTATGCTCGGGTTAATATCCTTTTAATTTTCATTTTCTGTCCTTTCTGATAACAATTAATAATAATAATAATTAAATTATAAATATTTTTTCATAATTTATATAAATTATCTATTCTTTGAAAATAAAATTTTGGGGAGTAATTTCATATCCTGAGATCGGAATTTAAAATGACGAGAAATGATTGTATATCCTCTAAGTATGTTATTTATACATGACCGGTGCTTCAATGAGAAATGATAGTAACTGATACTGGTTTCTGTTTCACATAAAATTTTTTTAAGAAGAAACGATCAAATTCTTTAACGATGTGCTTGGTAGACTCAGCCTGAAGAATAAAGTAGACAGCAGCTCTATGATTAAAATTAAAACATCATGCTTAAGAATGTCTGGAATTACTCAATTGTTTTGGCCTGCACAAAAACTGAGTCCTGACAAAAATTGGATTGAGAATGAATCTTTCACCCAATCTGCTCTTATAAGTGATATCCCTGGACCATATATGGTATATTCTTGTATTTGTGCATCTTGTGTCTGTGCTTATCTCCTCTGTTGTATGATAGTACTAACCTAGAGTGATGATCTCCTCTGCTGTACGATAGTACTGACCTGGAGCTCTCATCAGCACATGTTTAAATGGTCATCTCCTCTGTTATACGTGAGTATAGATCTGGAGCTCTCACCATTTTGATATAATTACGTCAAATCATCTAATCGATGAGTTATTTTCAGAATGAAATATTCTGTTTATAATCATTTGCAAACTAATGCACAAGCCTTGCTCCGTATTGATTGATTCAAAATTCAAGAAATCCTGAGGTTGGGTGAGGGTTTTTGCCATATGATTGTAGGGTCCTAACATTCTAATGCATCTAATAGAACCTTAACAAATCATAAGCTGTTTGTTGAAAAAAGATAAGGCATGAGTTTAAGTGGAAAAATATATCAGCAATCGTTATTGATTTGTTCTAATTTCAGTTGTTCCTGTGCAGATTGTGATAAGATCTCGTATTCAGTATGATCTCATTGCCGGTCGATGATTTTTGATCATCTGTATGTTCATAAATACCTAGAGGATGTGATCTCTGATTAATTTAGATCTCATTGTATGAAGTTCTTCATTATGTTAATAAGAAAAAATAATAATAATAACAATAATAATAAATATTATAAAGGGGTGCCGAAACTACTCTTTCGCTACTTGTTTCGCATGGCGAAACTGCAATTTCGCTAGGTTTTCTAATTAGTTTTCATCTGGCTATCTCTTAGCGAAATTGCAGATTCTCTGGGCGAAACTGTAAATTCGCCCTGCGAATCTATAGTTTCGCTCTCTGCGAAACTATTTGCTATTTAAGTCGTTTTGCGAAATTCTTCTCTCATTTTCACAAGATCGACCTGTGTAGTGGTTTAGGGCATTTCCGTGACTTTCGTTGGCGATTCTGAGTATTGTTTGTGTTTTGGACCGATTGATTGTTTCTTTTACTTCGCATGTGAGTTTCGAACAGTGTTCAATCATTTAATCTAGTTAAAATTAACTCCTTTTAAGACATTTGGATTTTGACTCTTCGGTGTCTTCGTTGTTCATCCAGCGAAACTGCAGATTATTCTGCGAAACTGAATGAAAGTTCATTACTTCTCAGCGAAACTGTAAAGTTATGCTGTCCGCGCGAACTTAACAGTTTCGCCAAACTATTTTCAGTTTCGCAAAATCTGGACTTAAGCTTGTACAGTTTCGCCTGGTCATATTTTCTTTTTGAACAGCGAAACTAATATGTTTTTGCCAGCAAAACTATGTTTTTGCTTGCCGAAACTAATAGCGAATCTATTTGAGATTATTTTCGCCTGGTCGAAACTGTTTTTTGTTCAGCGAAACTAACATGTTTTAATGAGCGAAACTAGTGTTTCGCTTGCCGAAACTGTTAGTTTTCATTGTTTTATTATTATTTCCTTCTCTTCTTAATTTCTCATTCAACTTATCTTATTTCTTCATCAGGTTATCATGGCTAATCTCAAGTTTGACGAGCGGAATAATATCACCGCTATTTTAGATGATACTCATCCAAAGGCAGCTGGATTTAAAGATTGTATCAGATGGCTTCAAAGATCACCTATAGCTCATGCCATATCTCATTCGCCTACCATATATGATCTTCATATCATAGACTTCTGGCGATCTGCAGAGTATGATACTCGAGGAGATTCACAGCGGATTACTGCTAAAGTCATTGATCAAGAAGTGACGATCACTGCTGAGACTGTATCGAGGATTCTAAGACTTGAAGAAGATTCAGGAGATGAAGTGACTATGACAGATTCTGAGGTGTTCCAAGCCTTTAGAAGTATGGGATATGAGGGACCAGCCTTTGGTTCCTGGAAGGAGATCAAGAAGTCATTTTTATCTAAAGAGTGGAGATACATTGCTCATGTTTTTATCATGTGTCTTGATCACCGTAAAGGTGGATTCGATGGTCTTAACATTGATTGGGCTAAGGCAATGGTGTTATGTTGTAAATGTGAAAAGGCCAATATTTCCAGACTGAATTTTGCGTGCATGGCGAAGAATGTGATGGCGTTAAAGAAAGACAAATGGCTGCTGTATCCTCGATTTCTTCAGATGATATTTGATGATCTTATACCTCATGTTCCAAAACATGGAGAGATCAAGAGGCTGGTACAAATGAATCCCCGTATCTTTGCTGACTGTTGTGCCATTCGCCACGACTTCAGTGGAAAGATCACCCATCTTTGGGAAAACATGTATCCTCCAGAACGCTGGAGCTATATTAAACGGGTGGATGAATCAGAAAATAAACGAGCTGAAGAAACAAGAGTACATCAAGTTGATGCTACAAAGAAAAGAAAGAGATATGCCAAAGAAAAAGACTATGACTTTAAGGAGGATATTGCTGCACAAGCTGAGGAAGTAAGGGTTGAAAAAGAAAGAATGTCTAAGAAGAAAACTGATTTTGCTGAACCTGAGCGACGAACCAAGCATAGACATGAAGGATTTACAACTAGAAGAGAGGCTAGTGAAAATCTTGATGAAGATATGATACGCAATTTGAATACTTCGTTGGCTAATGAACTGAGTATGATCAAGACTAAACTCACAAACCAGGAAATCAGAGAAAAACAAAAAGATGAAGTGATTGAAGGTATGCAGAGCATGTTAGTTGATCAAAACCGACTGGTGAAGAAGTTGTTTGAGGAGATTACATAGTTGAAGGCTGCAGCCGGCCTACCTAATCAACTAACTCAATCTGAGTTAGATGATTTGACTAATACATCAAAGTACTCATTTTTGAATGTGGGTACTTCATCTAAGGTAAGAGAGGGTACTTCTAATGCAGCAACTACTGATGCTGGAGAGCGGGAAGCTCCAAGAGAGGATGTTGGAAGAAATGATGAGAAGGATATTATAGAGGCTGGGTTTGTAAACATGCAATTTGACTTTGAAAAGGATCTGGTTGGTGAAGAAGTTATTGTAACAACTACTACTGAAGGAGTACCTGAGAAAGGTAAAGGGTTGGTTGATGAGGAAGAGGAAGATGAACAACTCATAGACTATGATTCAGAACCTGAGTTCTATGAAGTTGATGAACGACCATTGATCTATGTTGCTAAAAAGGGAGAGGATGATGCAGATATATTTGAGATGGATAAAAATGATTGGTTTGTGAAAGAGAAGGAGGTAGAAGAAATCACTCCTCTTTTCCAACACTTGGAGGGATTGAGCAGGAAGGAGGCTGACAAGAAAATCATAAGGTGGTGTTATAAATCAAGCTTAAAGATGTTTATGATTAAGAGACGGGGAGGCAATATAAGTTATATGCTTAAAAGGAAGGCTTTTAAGACCTTGCCTAAATGGGATTTAAGGCGTTTGGCAACTCTACCTTTGATCAATGCTCATCTGAGTGAAAGAGCCACATTTCTTGAAAAAGAGATAAAAAATGGGCTTAATGACAATTTTGAGTCTTTCGGGTATATGAAGGCAAAAAGAAAGAGGTCAAAGAAGGATAAAGACAAGGAGACGGGAAAAGGGAAGGATTGTTCTAAGAGTTAAACCTCCAAAGACTGTAAATAGGGTAAGATTGGCTGGTCCTCTTCCCCAACAACTACAGGACTTTGAGAAATGGTTTTATGATAACAACACTGGAGAAGCTGTGATCAGAGTTAAACATGGAAAGGAGTTTAGAGTATTTGATCCGATGGAGTTGTTCAGTTTCTGTGATGAAGATCTTCTGGTATTATATGAAAATCACATTAAGGCTGGGGCTGGAGAGGAAACTAGGAAAGAAGCTAGTTTGTTTATGAATGCTGCCAACAAGATCAGGGGAGTAAGGTCTGAGGTAAAGAAGTTAGCTGAAAGGGTGAGGGCTCAGGATGACTTTAATATAGATGTTCAAGATCTGACCAGGCAATTTGCAAAGGCTAGTGGTTATTCCGAAGAAGCTAGTGATGCAGGAAAGGACCATGGAGGATCATTTGCTGAAGCTTCTGAGGACGTAGCTGCAGGAGGTGACGAAGACAGATCAATCGCAGCAGAGGAAACTGGAGCTGACAAGTCAAATCAAGAAGAGTGAAGACGGTGCGATCCAACCTAGGGGAGTATTGAAGATCATGTATAGGTTGGACTCACCTTAGTATAGATTGTTTACTTTACTTGTAATAGGAATTTTTTTAGTTTCCTTTTGTATGTTCTTAGTTTTGTGTGTTCTTAGCAGTCCAGCGAAACTGTGAGCGAATCTGTAAATTCGCTCACAGTTTGCTGTTCTAGTTTACCCGGCGAACTTATGTTCTGCCGGGCGAAACTGTAGTTTCGGCATGACAGTTTCGCTGGCAGCGAAACTGTCTGCGAAACTACGACTGCTATATACACTTCTGTTAATTTTCATTGTAAGGTAAGCTTGCAAAACCCTAATCGTGGATCATTGTTGCAAGTTACCTATTCCAAGCAGTTATTACACAGAAATATCATTGTGCTTTATTGCAGGACCGTTTAAGGGCTTAACCACAATTACAACACAACAACACAATGAGGAGAATAACTAAGCTCTAATCAAACAGTGAACTAGGTAACCAAAGTGATACAAAGAACACAAGTAAAGCAAGAGACAGAACAAGAGAGTATGGGTTTCAAGGAGGCAGTATATTGCTTTCTCAAGTTCTTTTACAAGTGTTACAAAGCATGAAGAAAAGATACAAGAACTTGAAATACTTATACTACAACCTACAGCCGACCATACTTTGAAAGCCAGCTGGATACAATTGACTAGACACTAACAAAATCAATTGTAGGATCAAAAGGCATATCTGCCTTTTGACCTTGTGACTATGACATGCCATAGCTCACATCCTTATACAATACAAAAAGGATAAAGTACATAAAGTGGAAAGTTGAATACTCAAGACCTCAATGTACAGTTACCAAAAGCAAGGCCCTTTTCACCAACTCATGTAAGTTGGTGACTTTACAGAGATGCAGCGGAAAAGGTGCTTTATGGAACAGTACATCAGATAAAGCATGTGTACTAAAAGTCTTCGGAAGAAATCTGTCTTCATAGGATGAGGCTTCGGAAGACTTTGTCTCTGAAGCTTCGGAAGACTTCATATTTGGCTTCGGAAGATATTGGTCTTGGCTTCGGAAGATTTTACACTTAGAGTATTTTCTAATGCTTTGTGTAAAACTTCCGAAGCATTCTTCACTTCAGTACTTAGTGCATGTTGCTGAGACACTTAAGCTGTTTTGGGTTGCATCAGTGTAAAAGGATAGGTTGGGAATTGGTTGGTTGAGATCCAAAGGCTGGGGATGGTAGCTGTCCCCTGAAGGTTGTCCACTTGAGTGTTGAGACTCAGAGTGAAGGCTTAAGGTTGTTGGGCTATTGAGCTCATCAGGGTGAGCTTGAGGAACCTCAGCCCTGATAGGTGAAACAATGGGAGTGGTTTGCTCCTCAGGAGAAGTGGGAGCTCTAGTGTCCACTTCTTCCTGTAAGGTTGAGTATTTAGGGGCCTGCACAGACTCAATAGTCTGAGCAGGGGTTCGTTTGGATTTTCTTTGGTAGGTGAGGGTGATTTGTGGTCTTTTTAATGGTAGGGACAAAAGAGGTGTGGGTTCAACACTAGCTTGTGTTGCTAGGTTGTCACCTTGAGCAATGAGCTCTAACATTTTTGGGACTAGGGCTGTTTCTACCCCAGAGAAGCCTACAGTTGGCTTCTTCATTATTTTAAAGATGCCGGGCTTCATCTGTCCCAATTTAAGAATATTACCTGTTTCCCTCAACTGTGAGCCCAGTTCACAGTTGAGAATGTGTTGAACATATCTAGGAAACATGTAATACTCTAAGGAGTCTAAGTTTGCAAGTAAATTAGTATAAACAAATTGTGAATACCTGAACTTGACCCCTTGAACCATTCCATGAACTATGAAGGAGAGATCCTCAGGAATCTGGTCCCATCCACCATGCTTGTTTGACAAGCTGTGGATAACCACATGGAGCAGGAATTTCCATTGGGATGAGACCTTCCCTTTCCTAAAGGTCTTTACAGAGAAATCTCCCTCATAGCCCATCTGCTCAAAAGAATGATTACAGCTTCTTTTGGGAAGGACACCTCACCTTCTTCATCATCCAGCTGTAGATGTTGGTTAATGATGGCCGGAGTGATGAAGACTGTCCTCCCTTGCACTGTGGCAGACAGTGCCTTCTCCCCATCCATAATGACCTCTTGGCAGGTCTTCCAGAATTCAAGCAACTGATCCTCATATAGAGGAGGATCAATGGTCAGGGAGGTGAAGTAGTTTGACAGAGTCAAGAATTGGCAAATCTCTGAGAAACTTGCATCTTTCTCAGAGCTTAACAGAGCAACTTGATTATGTTGCCTGTGTAGTTGCATGGAGAAATCAGGGTTGTTTCTGCGGTTAAGGTTGGCCATTTTAGAAGCTTAAGGGTGAAGAAAGGTAGAAAGCAAAGGCGGTTTAGAGAATTAGGTTAGAGAAACAGTAGAATTGAGGAAGATAGTGGGAAAGAGGGGGAACCGTTGGGTATTTATATGAAAAAGGATTTGAACCAAAGTTAATGAAAGAGGATAAACTTTGAAATCCGAAAGTCGGTCCCACCTCTGAAAAAGTAGTTTACTTTTGCTCAAAAAGTAGTTTTCTTGGAATTCGAAAAGCTTCCGAAGTTTATTTGTCTTCGGAAGTTTTGATAAAAAGCTTCCGAAGCTAAAATTGGCTTCGGAAGATTTTCCTGAGAGTCTTGATGAAATTATTGGTTCTGAAGAGAAATAAACCTTGAATGGATTTGCGTTAGTAAAATAAACAAAGCTTCCGAAGGTGTAATTTTGCTTAGGAAGGAAAAGGTTCTTGAAAAATAAATAGTTGGATGTGTGAGATAAGAATTTTAGTATGGTTCGGAAGAGAGATATGACTGTCTTACGTTACTTCTATAAGTAAAATCTCTTAGACAGATTTATTTTAAAGACATGTTTTTCTTCGAAGATCCAGTTAATATTTATCTTCCGAAGTATCCTCAAAAATTTTAAGAATCTAAGGAAAGTCTTCAAAAAGAATTTACATCCAAAGAAAACATGAGCTTATGAAAGTGATGAACTAGACAACTTAGGACACACATATTTTAAGAAGAAAAAGTAGAATTAGTTTTAATAAAAAAGTCTACTCAAAGTTAATCATCCCAATAGCTGATATCGATACTTAAATCTCTGTTCATCAAAAGCTTTGGTGAAAGATCAGCATATTGTTCATCTGTATGAACTTTGACTAGTTTAATTAATCCTTTTTCATAGTTATGCTATTACCTTAAATGATACCTGATGTTGATGTGTTTGGTCCTTGAGTGCCTGCACAGGGTTCTCAGTGTGATAGAGATAGCACTATTGTTGTCTATGTGGATAGGAGTCTCTTGAAGTTAAATCCATAGTCCAGCATCTGATTTGAATCCAAAGCACTTGAGCACAGCAGCTTGCAGCAGCAATGTATTCAGCCTCAGCAGTTGATGCGACACACAGGATTGTTTCTTGCCATTGCCATGAGACCACCCTTCACCCCAAGGAATTGACACCCATCCCCCGATGACTTTGCAGTCATATTGCAACCACCATAATCACTATTGTATAGGATACAGATTGAAATTTGGATTCTTTGGATACCATAGACAAGTGTTGAAGCACCTTTGAGGGACTTAAAATCCTTTTTAAGTGATTAAGTGAGACATCTTAGGGTGGCTTGATATTTGCACCAAATACATGTAGCAAACATGATATCAGGCCTGCTAGCTGTAAGATACATAAGAGACCCAATCATAGCCCTGTATAAGTGCTCATCTACACACTCCCCCTCAGATCTGGACCAAGGGAGTGGTTTCTGGCTATGGGTGTCTTAGCAATCTTACAATCAGTCATATTGAACCTCTTGAGTATGTCTTGAACATACTTTGACTGACTTATGAAGATGCCATCTTCAACCTGCTTCACTTGAATTCCCAGAAAGAAGTTGAGTTCTCCCATTGAACTCATCTCAAATCTGTCTTTCATCAGCTTCTCAAAGTTTGCAGAGCTTTGGATTAGTTGAACCAAAGATGATGTCATCACATATACTTGAACCAGCAATAAGTCATTTCCCTGTCCTTTGATGAAGAGGGTTCCATCTATAGTACCTCTTCTGTATCCATGCTTGCAGAGATACTTAGATAGTGTCTCATACCACTTCCTGGGTGCCTGATGAGCCCATAAAGAGCTTTGTCAAGCTTGCAGACATAATCAGGATGATCAGGGTCTACAAAAACCAGGTGGCTGTTTGACATAAACCTCCTCATCAATCACTCCATATAAGAAAGCACACTTTACATCAAGTTGGTAGACCTTGAAGTTCTGGATGCGCAAATGCCAGGAATATCCTAACAGCTTCTAGTCTTGCTACAAGAGCAAAGACTCAGTGTAGTCACTCCCTTCTTCTTGTGTGTATCCTTGAACAACTAGTCTGCCTTGTGTCTTGATGATGATTCCCCTATCATCCTTCTTGTTTCTAAAAACCCATTTGGTTCCAATGGTAGTCTTCCCTGAGGAAGAGGACAAAGGTTCCAAACTTTCTGCCTTTGAATTGAAGCAGCGCTCTTGTTGCATAGCTTCAACCCAACTTCCATCCTTTAGAGCTTCATCAACTTTCTTTGGCTCTATCTGAGATAAGAAACAAGAGTGAAGACAAACATTTTGCTTCATGGGTTTGTCCTCTTGTTCTTACCCCCCTGTGACAACATCTCCAATGATGTTTGTGGTGGGGTGAGACTTGTGGATCTTAGCTGAGGGATCACAGCAAGTTGTTGAGAAAGATCTAAATTTGAGAAATTTAAATCTGGTCTTGAAGATTCACCCCCACATTATCACACTTATCAAGATTAACTTGATCCAATGAGTGTGAGACATCATTGATGTTGTCATCTATGGTGTGGTTTTAGCATCAAGAAATTCCTGATCACTATCACCATCACCATTGTTGTCTTCTACAAGTGAGGTATCTTTATCTGGTTGAGAGGCCTCTGAGCTGGAATTTGAAGGCATGCCAGATGTATCAGCTGAATTTGTCATTGTTGTGCTGATAGAAACCTCATTTGCTGAAGTAGTTCCAACTGGAGCTGAAGATGTATGAGTTGAAGGTCTTCCTAGCTCAAATCTTGGATCAGGATCACCTGTATTTAGATTTTCTGCAGATCCTGAAACATGCTCACAAGATTTGTTAAAACAGTTGGTAACTAAATCAAGATCAAACAGCCAATCCGGACCAGAACCAGCCACACGGGAGTGTGCTCATTGAAAGTCACATTGGCTGACTCCTCAACAATTCTAGTTCTGAGATTGTATACTCTATAAGCTTTAGCTTGAGAAGAGTATCCAATGAAATGTCCATCATCTGATTTCTCAGCAAACTTGGCAATTTGATCTTTGGTATTCAAGATGGTGCAGGGACATCCAAATGACCTGAGAAAACCAATGAAAGGTTTCCTCTTGTGCCAAAGTTCATAAGGAGTCTTACCATGTGTCTTAACTACTAAAACTCTGTTTTGCACATAGCAAGCAGTATTACTGCCTCTGCCCAGAAGGTGATAGGCAGTTTAGAGTCAGACAACATAGTTCTTGCAGCTTCAATAAGTGTCCTGTTTCTCCTCTCAGCAACTCCATTTTGCTGAGGAGTCCTGGGAGCACTATATTGTCTTGTAATACCTTTTTCATCACAAATGCATCAAGGATTTGGTTCTTGAATTCAGTTCCCTGATCACATCTTATGGTTTTGACCTTGTGATCACATTGATTCTCAACTTTTAAGATGAAATTCTTCAGAATCTCAGGGGTTTCATCCTTAGTTCTAAGGAAGAAGACCCAAGTGAATCTTGTAAAATCATCTGTGATCACCAGACAGTAAGAGGTCCTTCCTAAACTCATTACACTGGTGGGGCCAAAGAGATCCATATGTAACAAGTGTAGGGGAGTAGTGATGGAGTTCTTTTCCTTAGGCTTGTGAGATACTTTGTGTTGCTTCCCTTTCAGGCATGCCACACAATGATCATCACTAGTAAACTCTTTCTTTGGCATTCCAGTTACCAGATCATGTTTAATTAATTTATTCATGTTCTTAAAGTTTACATGGCACATTCTTTTATGCCATAGGAAAGACTCATCACTATTTGCTTTAGATAGAAAGCATGAAACTTCTCCTGAGGGAGATGTTTCTTGCAAATCCATCTTGTACATGTTCCCTTTCCTGGGGGCTCTGAGCAGGATATGCTCATGAGGAATGACCACACCAGGTTTGAGAACAATGCACTCATGCTCAGTAAAGAGCATGTTATGACTCTGATCACAAAATTGGGATACACTCAGAAGATTGTACCCAAGCTCCTTAACAAAGTTTACCTTCTCAATGCTGAGCTTACCATTTGTGACCTTGCCCCTTCCAGAAATGTAACCACCTTCATCTCCTCCAAAAGCAACTGGTCCTCCATCAATCCTCTCAAAATTATGGAGTAGAGACCTATTGCCTGTCATGTGCCTGGAACAGCCACTGTCAATTATCCAGACATTCCTGTTGGTCTTGAGCTGTTCCTGCACAGAGAAGATGATTAGTTACATTTGGAAACCCAAGCCTTACTTGTCTTGGGCTCATTAACAGTAATAGAAGGTAATGCAACAGTAATAGATCCTATGGTTGTACTATGGGGATCTTCAGCTGTTGTTGATGGAGAAACCTCAGTCATTTGGTCTTTCTTAGACTTCCACACCACCTTTGGAGTCTTGGACTTGACCTTCAAAACCTTAGAAGCTTTTGAACTTCATAAGTTTTGATGACTGATCCTTCGGAAGAGTCTACAGTCACTGCAGCAGACTTTAGTGCTTCGGAAGAACTCCTTTCTTCCGAGACCAACTTTGCTTCCGAAGGTAATTTTCCACTTACCTCCTTCTTTGATTTGGAGCTTCCGAAGGAAACAGACTTTCCTTCCGAAGCTTGAGACTTCTTGAGACTCTTTGAAGTCTTTGTTTTAGTCATGTGGACAGTACTTTTAGGATTGTATGGGCAATCCTTAGCAATGTGAGAAGTACTTTCACACATAACACATAACATTTTCTTCTTCAAAGAAGTCTCCCTTTGAGAGCAAGACTGGCTTTGGTCACATCCCTTCTCCATCTTCATCTTGGTAGATGCTGAGACAGTTCCTTTGGGCTGTGAACTGTTCTTGGAGTTTGATGGTCCAGGCTGTGCAGCAGTGGTACACAGCAGCTCAGTCTTCTTCTTGGCACTGAGATGATTTGAACAAGAACCATGACTCTTAGCTAAGGAGTCTTGGTTGATGTCTTCAGTCCTTACTACTTTGAAACCTGCAGAGATAAAAACTTGTTTCTGCTTAGCATCAAAAGTAGCCTTGATTTCTTGAGCCTTCTTTGCCTTTCTTTTACTTGCTTCTTCTTCTGTGTTCTCTTGCTTGGTTTCACTTTTGCTTTCTCAGTTCTTTCTTTTGACTTGGTCATCACAGTTGATTTCTTCTCCTCAGAAGGATAGTGGCCCTTGGAAGAATCCTCTTCTTCACTCTTCTCAGAGGAATTCTTCACTATCACTTCTTCATCATCCTCACTTACAGGATCTATGAGAGGAAGCTCATCTTCACAAGTTCCACACCTAGGAGATCTTACAGACAAGATTGTGTGTGGAGGAGCTATCTCATTGATCCTATCCCTTCTATTTTGATAACAAACCTGTTGTGCAGGGATGAGGATATCATGTTCTTGAAGGTCCTTCTTCAAGAACACTCTTCTCTCTTCTGCCTTGGCTTTGCTGATCACAAGCTCAGCCTGGCACTCAGTTAACTTAGTGATGAGATCTTGGATCTGAGTTCTGAAATCTGTATGTTCATGTTTTAGTACTGAAATGGTTTTCTCCAAGTCTTCTATCTTTAACTTGTAATCATTTTCAGACTTTCTAAAATCAATTTTAATATGTTTTAATGACTCAAGATCAGATCTCATCTCTAGGTTATAGGACCTATATCTATTTACTTTAGCAATGCATTCAGGGGAGCAAAGATGTTCCAATACCTTGGCTTCATCATGGTCAGCCATCAGTGCTTGGTTTGGAGAAGCATCCTCCACCTGAAAACTCCAGTCAAAGCCTCCTTCTTCAACAGCACAACGCAGCATGTTGCTTTGTCTTCTCAGCTTGAGGAGCTTTGTCAGTAAAGTTTGGTCTGGGTTGTGTTTGGCCCCCAGTTGCTTTAGGGGCCTTACACTCCCTGGCAAAGTGACCCATAAGGTTACAGTTGTAACACTTAACTTTGCTTTTATCCAGCCCAAACTTACTGCTGGTAGCATTGCTTGGAAATCTTCTTCCTGTCCTCTTGTAGAACTTCTTGGCTCTGTGAGTGAGGAGAGCCATCTGCTGAACTATCTCCATGTATTCCAGGTCATCTGGATGGATACAGTCCAGGTCTTCAAGAGTGAAGAGATAATTCCCACAACTCTTTCATCTGCAGACACAAAGGCTTGAGAAGAACTTGTCTCTTGGAATGGGCTTCCTTGAGTAAAGTTCTCCCTTGGTGTCTCCGGGAAGGTGATGAAGGACCCTTTTTGAGTTGTCAGGGTAGCATAAGAGATGATGTTGAGGTTCTATGCTGTCCCTTTCAACCACATGAAGGGCTGAACCCATTTGATTGTTGGAGTTGCCAGATGAACTTGCATGTTCATCTCCATCTGGTATCCATCCACTGAGAATCCCATACAACTCTGTAAGAGTAAGAGTCTTAAGGTTCTCAGTCCTCTTGATCACCACACAATAGTGTGTCCATTGCCTAGGAAGTGAGGACATGAACTTCCTTACAATGTCCCTGTTCTCAAGAGGACTCCTCCATCCACTAGGGTATCCACAATCTCAACATACCTGAAGTATTGTTGAGTCATGGTCTCACCTGCTTTGAAGGTGAAATTTTCAAACTGCTTGCTTCAGAAGATCTTTCTTGTTTCTCCTTGGCTTCAAAGGAGCCATCAACATCAGCTTCAGTGCCATCCCACAGCTGTTTGGCTGTCTTGCACTTCTTGAAGCATCTGTATACAGAGTTTGGGAGAGCAGTCTGAAGAGCAGTCATGGCCTTCCTGTCAATCTCTACTCTTTTTCTCTATCTTCATCTGAGTAGTTGGCCACATCTTTAGGAATCATACCAGCACCAGTAGCAGAGGGGGTGCTGGGTATGAAAGGTCCATTTTCAACAGATTCCCACATTCTTGAATCAAGAGACCTGATGAAGCCTTCCATCCTCATGCACCATGGTCAAAATCATCAAGAGTGATCAGTGGGGATTTGTTCATGGTTCCAGTCTCCATATCAGTCTTAGAGATGGCAGCCATTTGAAGAGTTTAGCTTTTGTGTGTGTGAGGATCTTAAGATGGTTAGATCTTATATCAAGAGCCTGGAATGCTCTGATACCAATTGCAGGACCGTTTAAGGGCTTAAACACAATTACAACACAACAACACAATGAGGAGAATAACTAAGCTCTAATCAAACAGTGAACTGGGTAACCAAGTGTGATACTAAGAACACAAGTAAAGTAAAGAGACAGAACAAGAGAGTTGGGTTTCAAGGAGGCAGTATATTGCTTTCTCAAGTTCTTTTACAAGTGTTACAAAGCATAAAGAAAAGAATCACGAACTTGAAATACTTATACTACAACCTACAGCCGGCTATACTTTGAAAGCCAGCTGGATACAATTGACTAGACACTAACAAAATCAATGTAGGATCAAAGGGCATATCTGCCTTTTGACCTGTGACTATGACATGCCATAGCTCACATCCTTATACAATACAAAAGGATAAAGTACATAAAGTAGAAAGTTGAATACTCAAGACCTCAATGTACAGTTACCAAAAGCAAGGCCCTTTTCACCAACTCATGTAAGTTGGTGACTTTACAGAGATGCAGCGGAAAAGGTGCTTTATGGAACAGTACATCAGATAAAGCATGTGTACTAAAAGTCTTCGGAAGAAATCTGTCTTCATAGATGAGGCTTCGGAAGACTTTGTCTCTGAAGCTTCGGAAGACTTCATGTTTGGCTTCGGAAGATATTGGTCTTGGCTTCGGAAGATTTTACACTTAGAGTATTTTCTAATGCTTTGTGTAAAACTTCCGAAGCATTCTTCACTTCAGTACTTAGTGCATGTTGCTGAGACACTTAAGCTGTTTGGGTTGCATCAGACTTCAGGAATCCTTACAAAGTCCTTTGAAGCCAAAGACTAATTTCTTTCAAAGACAGAGAAGACATGCTTTCTCTGATCACCTTTTGACAAAAGCTAAACAACTTTCCGCTGCCATTCTAAAACTCACCAACTTAATAGTTTGGTAAAAGGTCCATGCTTTTGTCAACTGTAGATTATGGTATGTGGTTTGTAACTTTTTACTTTGTACATTTTATCCTTTTTGTAATATATTTGGATGTGAGCTATGGCATGTCATAATCACAAGTCAAAAGGCAATCTACCTTTTGACTATACATTGATCTTGTTGTCTAGATTAGTGTTTCCAGCTAGCTTTCAAAGTATAGCCGGTTATAGGATGTAGTATAAAGTGTCTCAGGTTCTTGTATTTATCTTTATGCTTTGTAAAACTTGTAATAAAACTTGAAAGCAATAGACAATATTCTTGAAAACCATACTTATCTTGTTCTTTGTCTTTGTTTTGTATCTTACTTACTTGTGTTTTTAGCATCTTTAACAAAAACCGATTCCCTATTTGATATGTAAAGCATTCTAACACTCTCCTCATTATGAAATTGATTGTATTAACCACCGCCTCAAACGGTCCTGCAATTGGTATAAAGCATTTAGGCTCTTGATTTTAAGATCTCACCATCTTAAAACCCTTCAGTTTCAAAATCACTTAACAACTCAAATGGCAGCTCTCACAAAGGTTGATATGGAAACTGATACTATGACAAAGTCTCCACTAATTACTCCTGATGACTTTGATACTTGGTACCAAAGAATGGAGGCTTCATCAAGTCTCAAAACAGCAGGATGTAAGGATATGTTATCTTAGGACCTTATGTACCATGCACCTCTTCAGCTGCTGCTGCTGGTGGTGGCATGATACCAATGGAAGTGGCTGACTACTCAGAAGAAGACAAGAAGAAGATTGATGTGGATCAGAAAGCCATGACCACCCTCTAAACTACTCTTTCAACTCTATCTACAGAGGCTTCAAGAAGTACAAAATTGCTAAGCAACTATGGAATGCACTAAAGCTCATGTATGAGGGGACTAATGAAGCTAAAGAGAACAAGAAAGACCTTTGAAGCAGCAGTTTGAGAACTTCACCTTCAAGACAGGTAAAACCATGACTCAACAATACTTCAGGTATGTTGACATTATGGATACTCTAATGTATGTTGGAGTCACTCTTGAGAATATGGACATTGTGAGGAAGTTCATGTACTATTTTTCCAGACAATGGACACACTATTGTGTGGTCATTAAGAGGACTGAAAACCTCAAGACCCTTACTCTCACCAAGTTGTATGGTATCCTCAGTGGATATCAGATGGTGATGAACATGCAAAATCCATCTAGCAACTCCAACAATCAGTAGAGTTCAGCCTTTCATGTGGTTGATGTTGCATCCCTATAGTCACTTCTAATCCATAGAGATTGAAATTAGCACTCTTAGAATACCATAATCCCAACTTAGGTTCCCCTTTAAGGTACTTAAAAATCCTCTTGGCAGCTGTTAGATGCGACACTTTTGGAGCAATATGTAATTTTGGACATAAGCATGTGGCAAACATGTCTTTATTCTTGAGTTAATAAGCGAAACAATAAAATATATAATTATATTATATAAATTATACAATTTGTTAACTATATTACATGATAAATAAAACACTTAAAATGGAAGCTACTTGGCGGGCGATGAATGGCATCCATGTTTATGAAATCATTTATTTTAATTTAAAAAGTACATGTTTTTATTCTATTTGGGAACAAATGTATGATTACAATATGACCTACAAGTTTAATTGAATGTTTATTTAATTCCGCTGTAAGGTTTTGCTTATAAAGTGATTTTATGCTATCATTAACCAATTGTGAGGTTTCTCGGGAACGAGTCCTTACACTTGAAGAAGAGACCTTCAAGAACATAATATCCTTATCCTTGCATGCAAAAGTTTGTTACCAGAATAAGCAGGGACTGGGATCTACTGAGATAGCTCCTCCACACACTTTACTATCTGTAAGATCTCTAAGGTGTGAAACTTGTCAAGATAAGATTCCTCTCATAGACCCCATTGAAGAAGAAGATGAATAGAAGATAGTAAAGGATGGATCTAACACTCTCCTTATTGTTTAATTGATTGTGTTCACCACCCTCAAACGGTCCTGCATAATTGACAAAAATAAATAAATACAAACAAACATTAATGAACACAAACAAACAAGTCTAACACATCATAATTTATCAAACAAAAAATATAAATCAATAGTTTAAATATCACAACTCATCCAAAAATATGTTTCTATTTAAAATTCTATTATAATAATTCATCAAAAATCATCCATATTGACTCATCCAAAAACCATTAAAAATATGTACATGATATTTGGCTTCAATACATAAACGAACAAACGTAAGCAAATGAACGTAACCGAACAATCATAAACGAACATGTATGAACGAACATAAATGAACGTTCATGAACATAAATTAACAAACTATACATGTGTTCATATTCGATCGTTTAGTAAACCGAACAAACTTTTTGTTTGTGTTCGTTTGTTTAATTAAATAAACGAACATAAACGAACTTCCCACTGAACAGTTCATGAGTGTTCGGTTCATTTACAGGCCTAGTT
This sequence comes from Flaveria ramosissima, assembly GCA_025215565.1. NCBI lineage: Eukaryota > Viridiplantae > Streptophyta > Magnoliopsida > Asterales > Asteraceae > Flaveria > Flaveria ramosissima. The sequence goes on along the minus strand of JACVEC010000249.1, from coordinate 28,260 downwards.
CCAACTAAAATGGTATGAAATGCTAATATTATAATATTACAATGACGGGTTATTATACACATAAAGTGTTTAACTTTGTTTATCAAGATGTTGTTCGAGAAACAGTCGCTCCATAATAGTATTTAGAGAACTTAGGTTTGCAAAACACTATTTTATGCTTATTGTTATTATATTAGGTTGTTGTTATCAGGTTTTGTTAGAAATGTATGTTAGTTTGTCATTTTTTTCTTTATTTTGACTTAAACACATAAGTAAACAAAACTAAATGTTATCATACAAAAATTATTGAAATTTCATATAATTAATATAAAATTGGTTCTGTTGGTTATTTTCGGTGATAGGAAATTGAATAACCTAAAATTGACCGAAAATGTCGGTTTTGGTTAATTTCGGTCAAGTTATCTTCAATATTTTATTCGGTTTGGTTATTTTGATTAGTTTGGTTCTGTTCGGTTAGTTCAATTTTTTTACTAATCCTTAGTTAGAATGTTCATATTATATATCGGATCATCGGGCCCTTTAATGCAATTATATAGCACATGACAATAGGGTGGTAAATTAATTGGCTATTTAGATATGATTTTCTTAGTTTAAGTTATTTATTTATTTTAAGCAAACTACATGGATGGTCCCTAAGATAGTTTAAATTTCATATTTCGTCACTAGTATTGAAAAATTACAAGTTTAGTCCTAAGGTTTGAAAAAACGCAACAATTTTCCTCCTTAGCCCTAATTGTCGTCAAAACATTCCGTTAAATAGGTGTAAAATTACTCTTTTACCCTTCTTTTTAAAAATAATAATTCAAAAAATAAGTTAAGAAAAAAAGAAAACAAAAGAATAAAACTAAAGTTTATGGGACCACCCAAGTTGTCTTCCCTGCACACCTTTCCTCCTCACACACACATTCGACGCTTGTAATGTTTTTTTGGCAATGTTTCGCCTACCCTTTGACCACAACTTCATCACCACAAATTTGGTCAACCCCCTCTCTTTTGACTCGTATCTCGTTGTCCTTGTTTCACTCGTATCTCATTTTCATCTCACCGTCTCTCACGATCACACTTTATTTACAGTTGACGGACCCTCTACAACAAAATACAAAGCTTTAAACCTTGATTACTTAGTCACCGGAAGTCGAGGAAGGTGATGGTAGTTTGGATTATGGATTTGAGATTGTTTTGGGGTGGATTTGATGTTGTCGGATATTTAGGGTCACCGGAAACAATGGAAGTTTACAAAGCATGGAAAGATGATTTGAGTGGGTGGTTATTCGTTTAAAATTTGATCAAGGGCCATGAGTTTGTCTTGATCTCAACATGTTGGGTTTGATTAGTGTTGGTGGGACCATGGATTTTTAGATTATTTATGATTTAATATTTATTTGTTATTAATTATTTAATTTAATTGTGTATTTGTTTAAATTGTGTGAGCACAAGGAAATTATATATTTTCACTAATTTAATTAGTAGGGGTAAATGAGTAAATTTATACTTATTTAAAGGAATTTTTGACAACATTTAGGGTTAGGGACGAAAATTGTTATATTTTTTTAAACCTTAGGTTCTAAACCTGTAATTTTTTAATCCCATAGACGAAAGAAGAAATTTAAGCAAACCTCAGGGACCATTCGTGTAATTTACTCTTTATTTTTAGTATTTTATTAGTTAATTAGTTTTTTTATTTCTTTGTTCTAGTAGGTAGAGTAATGTTAGGAGAAAATGTGATCATAAGTAATTATAATTTTCATAGATTTGATTTTCTTAGTTAGTTAATTTCTTTATTTATTTATAGAATTTCTTAGTTAATTAAGTTCCATTTCTTTGTTCTAGTAGGTAGAGTAATGGTTAGAGAAAATGTGATCATGAGTAGTTATAATTTTAATAGAAATTAACTAACTTTTTGTAATTAACTTTATTCAAAAAATCATGAATGAGAATGAAGGATGATTTGAGAAGCACATAATTACTTTCTGTTTCATCTACTTGATTGAGTTGAAGCTATCTCCTTTTCTAGCTTAACCTTGGTCGGTTAATTCGGTGATCTTAGGATTGGTGTTGTGAATCACAGTGATGCAACTGTAGCCGTGAAACAAGTGCTATTGCTCTATATTTGGAGCGGGTGGTGTGATTGTATCCAGTTGTAGACGTAGTTTGTTATTCGTTTTTGACCGTGATCTCAAGTAAAATCTCATCTTTGATACTGGGTTCACATTAGTTCTACTACTTATACCTAGATGATTACTTCACCCATCTTATTCTCCTTTAATCTTATAGGTATGGACTCGTTTTCATTAAGTACGTTTACCTAATTATGCTTGGACAAATGTCCTTACGTAAAATATGTTTCTAATTTCCAAAATGTACCAACAATCATTCACTATGTGTTTTCCTATCATATCATTTTCTTTTTCACCCAACATTGGCAAAGTTCAAACTTATTAACTTATCACTTCATAGGTTGTATGTCTAAGAAGTATCCATGATCGTTTCGATCCCATGCCAATACAAATTTTTAATCCCAAAGTACTGTTACCACACACTGTTCCCATCCAAGCTACCTCAAAGAGGCCGAGCCCAAGGATCACTAGTAACTGATAATCACCTTAAACACTTAATCAACAAAGTTGTAAAAAAGTGTAATTTCTTAGGGGACAAGGAGTCGCCCTGATTTCCTTGATTTTTCCTGTATGGCACATCAACATCACATAAGCCATTCTTTCATTTTCTTTAGCTTTCTCCAATTTAAAGGATGTCGTGCAACTTTTTTCATGTTTCTCCTGTGCATGGATGTGGTGTGGTACAACTTGCATGCCCGCATACCACCAATTAATTTTGGTCACCGGAACCAAAGGTCATTTTTTTTTTCACCACCACCTCCCAGGTTCCACTCTGCTGCCTCTTACTTCTTCATTTATACACTAGACAATTATTAAGTTTCTAATACATGAAATTCATTTTCAAATCAGTTAAATTTTAGTTTCTCTCTATATTACAGAAACAACCTTAAATTTTGTATCACTTCACTTAACAAAATGGTAGATGAACACACGTTTAATACACATATTGGTGTACTGCCAAATTGAAGCATGTTCGCTTATTTAAAATTGTTTCTGAGACTTCTTGCAGAATTGGTTGGCATCTTAATACATCATCCCCACATAACATTGTCACAACAATCATGCTTGAAAACTCAAAAGATAGGCAAATTTTACATCATCTATGTATTTAATATGGATATGTATAAGTTACAAAGCTACTTAATCATCTCGTTGTACAGTTTCCACTTTCCATATTTAACCACATTTTAGTACCGACAATAACAAAAAAACTTTTGATTGGCAAAAACAGACCAGACCAAACCAGACTGGACCGGACAGGGTAAGTCCAGATTGCCGGTTAACTTCAGCCCCACCTCCATATCAACAGCACGGTCCACATCTAGAATCCGTTACACCTAGAACCAACACCAGACATTCAAACATGGCCTTTTTGCACATCTTTACAATGAGATAGATACTAACAACCAGGAGTAGTCTAATAGGATGTATCAGACTGAATAAAACATACCATCTTTCTTGAAGCCCATTTATAAGCAATTAAATTCGTTTGTCTTTGCCTTCTTTGCAGCCCGACTCACAAGATCAATCTCTGGTGGCTTCAGATATGCAGGCATACCATTTTTGTTCTCCATTGGGCCCGCCCATGATAAGGGTTCAACTGCAATATGTACAAACCACATTTAAGTCAAGTAACGAAGCTGCAACGTATAATAGCTAGAGGTGGCAAATCGACAGGCTGGGTATTTGGCCAAAACGGATAGTTTTATGGCGGGTCAAAAGGGGTCGTGCTAGGTTGACTTGAAACTATTATAGTTCAAAGATTTATTTTTCTTTTAAAACATAATTTGAATGACAAATATATTACAAATTTTATGTTATTCCAGTAATAATATAATTTTTTTTAACTAAATGAGTTATAAGGGTTTATGCTTTATAAATACACTTTAGGCGACTCCTTAGCCGTTAGACCCATGTAATTAAACATAACCTTGAAACGACCCACGCGAGAAGCATAACCTAGAAACGACCAATTGACAAGTTAATGGGTCGAAATTGCCACTTCTACATAGAAACCAGATTTAAGGAGCTGAGAACACAATAATACCAAGCTGCAAATCCAACTTCTCTGCCGGACCTGCCCATGCTATCGGTTCAACTGCAAAATATATGTATTTCCTTGTCAAATGGATGTGTAATGGGAAAATTTTTGAGTTATCTTCCAGGATACCTTTTAAGTTATAAGAAAACGCTAAAGAAAATAACCCAACAATTGTACTAGTTACTAACATGCCAAAAGTAGAAGTATTAAAAAGAAAATATACACATTAAAGTCACCTATTCTTATGCTACTTCCATAACTTTATAACTATGTTTCCTACAGTATATATCTTTCCACAAGCAAAACTACCCACATGATTTTTGCGACAAAGTTACCTAATTCGGTTAATATTTTTCTTATATCTTATTCATACTCCATAAGAATTGTCTAATTATTTTGAAATAATACACAAAAATACCTGGTTCAAGATATTGTGTCGTTGTGGGTGCTGCCTTCTGAGTAGGACGTTTCCGCACATAGTTCTCCTGTAAGGGTTTCGGAACTTGAAAAGAAAACCGCCCTAATCCGATTCCTTGTGCATGTTCTGGGTGACTATCCAAATATCTGCTTAATAGAAACATTTAGGAGCCTTTTCAGGTCGTGAACAATTTCAAGTTTTAACATGTTCAGGGTGAATCAGAAACATACTTGCTAACTTCCGGTAGTGAGCGAAGTTTGGTGCCTGTTGGTGACACATAATATCTAGACCAATACGATTTACATAATAAGTAATATTAATAAAGATATATCACAAAAATGGAAACTTTTTAAATAAACTGAAAAATGATTCGTACACATCAGCGAATTTAGAGCTGCCTTCACGTCTTAGCCTCAAAAGCCTCTTCCACCCAGGTGGTGGTTGTGCAATGTTGGGTTTATCAATAGCCCATATCCGGGTCCCATCTTGCTCAATATCAGTCGGGTCATCACATGAAACAACCCGATTCCATTGACGGGTTGTTTCACATACAAATGGTTGGTCTGTGATATGTTCCCGGATCACCTCATATTTCTCTTGATCCGGGATTAATCTCCATTTAAGACAATTGGCACATTGGACAGTAAAAGCACCGACCTCAGGGGGTGCTCTAGAAAAAGACGGGGGTTTATCTGAATCAGGATTGCTCACAGCTTTGACTGCGTACGAACCATTCACAGAATGATCATAAAGCACAATTTGTTTATGAGAATCATCAGATAAAGGGGTATCTTTGTCTTCCTCTTCGGTGCTATATTCAGACAAAGAAACATCTAAAACATTTTGACCTGTTTCTTCTCTACCACTGTGTGAAGGCACACTATGTCCCTCAAGGGCAGTTTGGTCTTTTTCTAAGGCTTCAGGATTACTCTTTGTGTCAACCAGAGTAATCTCAGGCCTTTTCCTCCCATCTTGATGGTGATTTTGGGAGAGCGTGACTGCATCGCTACAAATTTGAAGTTCCCTGATGCACACATAACAGCAATAGGAAAGTTCACCATATGAATTTGCAAACTGCAGATTATATTTAATATGAAAAGTTCATTCCACTGGATCAAAAACTTGCTACAAGAAAACATAACAAAACATTGACCACAATCAAGACAATAGAAAGATTAATTTACATACCTCTTTTAGGCTGGAAAATTCTAAACCATCAAAAACTTTTTCCGGTTGACGTCACACCTTTGAGTTCCAAGATTGCTTTTTAATCTAAACTGCTCAATAAAAAACATTTAATATCCATAACATGTTGATTGATGCAAGCTGTGACTGCAAAGTATGATGAAAGAGACGTGTACATATACCTCTTTATGTGCTAACAAAAACACATAAAAAGAATCATGTTTTTGAGCTGAAAATGACTAAAAAGAAGAATAATCCAGAATGTGAAAAATAATCATAAACCTAATAATTATAGTTTGGAATTAAAAGTCATTTGAAATACCATTATTGTGCGGCATATAAATGGACATAAAGAAAACATGATTAGATTCATCATCACATATAAAATAAGGCTGCTAAACAATTTAAGAAACAAATCCATATATCCATAATTTTATGAGCAACATAGCTCACGTAGTCACGTGCATAGATTCATGTTAGATATCTATCAAAGTATCAACTTTGCAAAACCCGCTTGGGAAACAACTTAAACCCTATCCATGAATATTTTCAAGGTACAAAAAACCAAAATGAAAAGATAAATCAGACAAGGTTCGAATGTGCTTAAGCCAAGAAACAGAACTACATATACAAACCAAAATTCATAGAGTTTTCATTTAAAACAAAATTCGGGGTAAATAAAACCCATATCTTTTAAATTATTATGTTGAAAAAGTGTCTTCATTCCGTAATAAAGCCCATTTGAAAAATCAATAAACCCTAACTAGAAACACAATAAAAAAACTAGAACAAATTTCTTAGCATCCTCATCAGACACCCGTTTAGCCTTGGATGGTCTATGCACTATTTGTTAAATAATTAAAACCACTTCTACATATTCCAATTAAAGCAAACACTTACAAATTATCTACAAAGATATATGGTAAAATTCAAGCAATTTGGTTGAGTTTGTGGGTGGAAACAGTGAAGAAGAATCAATTCCATAAGTGGTTGCTCTATCCCCTCTTCAAAAATAATAGATTTCAGATCCCAATGTGAAATATATTAACACGTGTCTTTTGTTTAGCCAATTTACATGTTTTTGATACATGTTTTTTAGGAAGTTGTTAGCTAGTTTGCTATCTTTCATTTCTATTTAAGCATTGTTTCCATTGAATAAAACCACCGGAACTTTGAGTTCATATCAATTTGATTCTTTCAATTTAGCATCAGAGCTCAATTCATGACGAAAATCTAAGAGAGGAAAGATGAGTGAAAAGAAGCTGAAAGTTCCCCACTTTAATGGTCATTATGAGCATTGGAGCGAGATGATGGAGAATCTTTTGAGAGCGAAGAAACTCTAGGGTTTGATCGATCCTAGTACCAAGAAGAAATTGGTGGAGTTGCATCCCAAGGATCTACTAGTCAAACATTACTTTAAATCTGATGATAGAGTGACCTTTGAGAAAACCTTTGATCGACACACTGCAAAAAAAAGTGTGGAACTGCATGAGACATCAGTCCGTAAGGAACGAGAGAGTTAAGAAACTAATACGTCAAAAGCTTCGCAAAAATTGTGAAATCCTGGAGATGAAGACGATGAAACCATCACTAGGTGAATTTGATCGAGTTCCCATCATTGCCAACCAAATGAGGAGTAATGGAGAACTCATACCTAACGTGAAGATCGTTGAACAAAAATTAAGAACTCTCTATGAGAATTATATGTTTGTGGTGATATCAATAAAGGTATCCAAGGATGTGGAAAATGACTAGCGATGAGTTGCATAGCACATTAATGGTTCACGAATTGAAATTCAAGAGATCAGACAAGGAGACGAAGCAGGCATTGAAGGTGAACCGAAATCAGTTCTCTAGTTCTCAAGCCACATGGCCAGGGACGATCATGCTTTAGTAGCCGATGAAGTCCATTACAGTTTTTTATTTAGTCATGCACGTCTTTTGTTTAGCCGATTTACTTGTTTTTGTGTCATGTTTTTTAGGAAGTTGTTTGCTAGTTCTTTATTTTGTACTTATAATTAAGCATTGTTTCCATTAAATAAAAGCATCAAAAACTTCGAGTTCAATATCAATGTAAGTCTTTCATGTAGCATATAATCCCTCACACATTTAACAGCCCTTCAACCTTTTTCTCTCATCAGTTTAAAGTCCATTGAACTTATAATCTATGCATTATCCCTCGCAAATTTACAAGCCCTTCAACCTTTTCCAATTATAACAAACATTTACAGATGACCATCAAAAGATGTATGCTACAATTCATGTAATTTGATTGGGTTTACAGGCGGAAATAGTGAAGAGGATTGTCAACAAGTGGTTGCTCTATCCCTCATTTAACAGATAGATTTAATAACCTTATCACAAATTGATAAGAGCGAACAAAAAAGATAACAAAATACTCAATATAAATGCTTATACACGCAAAATTACGCTAGATCGGTATCAAAGTGGCAAAAAAAAACACTTGCAGAAATTACTAAACCCTAGAAGTGAGTAACAGAACATACATATACTCAATCAACCAATTGTCATCAAGCAGCTCAAAACCACAAATTAGAACGAAAATAAACAAGGGGAACCTGAAACAAACCTAAATGCAAACAATCCACGATGTTTTCGTACAAAAAAACCCTCAATTGCATCTAATTTGATAGAAAAGAAAGCGATTACAGAATTGAAGTACAGGACAAGATCAAGATGCGCTTTTTGTATGATTTTCGACAAGAGGATTACTTACTGAGGAGTAAAACAGCAGATCTGAGCTGACGATGGAGATTGAGGCGTCGATTATCACAAAGACCGATGATTTATGCAGTATTGATGTGATTATATGCTTCGGATTGAGATCGGAAGAGCAGATAAACGCACTTGAAGTTTTCAACAAACAAAGACATGAAATTTAGAGAATTGGGTTACAAAATCTTGGCATAAATTTGAGAAATACATGATATGGGATACGAACGTTCATGCCTTGATTGTAGGGTAAATATGTTTTTAACTCGAAAGAACCGATTTATTTTAACTTTTTTTATATACAACTACATATATACCCATAAACTGTTGTGAAACTAACCTAGTAACAACAATAATATGAGAAGAAAGATAGGGAGAGTTGTTTATATCATTGATTGTTGTTTACAAATAAGATATAAATGATATTTATAGGAGTATGAAATATAATCCTTTAATAACTCTAACAATTATTTGAATAACATGATTACATCTTTAATAAAACATATCAATATAACTGTTTATAACCACAATAAATAATATTTATAACATTCTCCTTTGGTTATCAACTTAATACGTCTGAAGATGCTGCCTTGTTAAAAACTTTGTAGGAAAACCCGATGAGACAAAACCATGGGTAAGAAAAAAAGAGTGTGCAGCACATATTAATTTCCCATGTTTGCATTTGACTCGTTAAAACTTTACTAAGAAAACCCAACGGGACAAAACTTAGTGAAGAAAAAAATGCAACTTGAATAATACTCCCCCCATTTAAATATGCATCATTTAAGTGATCAGTGCCGATCTTCTATTTGATGATTCACCAGTTGATCCTTTAATGTGCAGTTGTTGAAGTTGATCTATAAAGTATGATCTTTATTGAAACTTCTGTTGTATTTCTTTATAAACAAATATCACAAGATCCACAATTATGTTGTATTACATTACCTGCATCTACAATACTAACTAAACTTGTTTTGACGTGTTAGTAAATATAAATTCATATTTTTCGTACCTTGAGAGATCAAAATATTTGAATTACCATATTTATTGCTCCTCATTCAACACAATATAAATTTTATATCTAATCGTGTATAACTAGCAAGAAACAATAATGCATCAATTGCAATGACCTATGGTACTTCTAGATCAATATTTTCTCAATTGTTTGATAAAAAATAATGATTTGAAAATCTTTTTATGTACTTAAAATGACAAGTTTTATACGTGTTAAATGTTCAACTCCTCTTGATGTAATTTAATTGACTGATAAAACAAAAATATTATTTAGATATCAAATCATAAATTTATAATTTTGACTTTCATTTCAAATTATTCCTTCAATGATTTGAACTCTTTTAATCCATTAATAGATACCGTTGCTGGATCGAGATTTGTCACTTAACACATGGATTTCTCTCAAACTCACTCACTTATACTACACTCAGATCAGATGAAGTAGAGTATCTTCTAAGAGTTGATAATAATATAATAAGTAGCAAAGAACACAAAGAAATAATTTTCAAGGCAGTTGTATATATTACTTCTCAACTCAAAGTATTACAAGTCACTTACAAGCATGAAACAAGAGTTACAATGAGAAACTATATATACTAGATCCTATAGCCGGATATACTTTGATACTAGCTGGAAACCTAAGACTAAAGCATATACTACAATGCTAAAGTTAAGGTATCTTAGATAAAGTATTATCTAAGATATGGTAGTCATGACATGTCCATGACTTACCTTTTGTCACCAACTAAGGTTGACAACTGTACTAACTGATAAAGGTAAACAGTGGAATAAAGTATGGTCAACTACATGGCTTTTGAGAAAACGCCATACAGTATCTCAGAGGTTTGCAACGGAGTGTCAGAGAGACCATACTTATGTCCACTGGATAATAGTAGTGTCTTCCGAAGGTAAGTTGGCTTTGGAAGAACAAGTTTTCCGAAGCCACTTATACTTCAGAAGAGTCCCGCTTTCTCTTCCTTTTTCCTCTTCAACATCAACTTCTCCTTGGCAGCGTTCTTTCTCTCATTCTCCATTTGATCTTGCTCTTTGTTGAAGAGCATAAGATCGTATCATTGTTATGTGGAGATAATTATTCTAGAGAGAAACCCCTGGAGGTTAGGAAAGTTATCCTTTCCCTCCTAAGCTGTTGATCAGCTTCTCTTTTCTTCCTCTCCCTTTCTTCCTCTAAGGCCAACCTTGCTGCTTCTTCCTTTTGCTATTTTGCAGCTTAGTTGTCTTTTCCAACTTAACTAACTCCTCTAGTGGTAGCAGGAGTACATCTTCATTCACAGCTCCTAGATTGACAAGTCTGTTAATTTTCCACTCTTCTTTTATTGTTGACAGCCTCCTGGTTGGCTGCAACTTCTTTGCTACTGGCAGCTAGCAGCTTCCCAGTTGGAAGTCTACCTTTTCTCTTGAGCTTTTCTAACCTTGCTTCCTCCTGAAGCTCTTCCTCAGTCATCTTCCTCTTTCCTTTGACGTCTTCAGAAGTGCTAGACTTTGGGGGTTCTTGGATGGAAGGTTTAGGTTGAGTGGTGGAAATGGGAGCTGGAGTCAATGCTGATGTTTGAGCTAGGGGTTGGGTGAGAAAACCCCCCCTATTAACCTCAGATGCAAGTTCTAGGATTGCATCTGTGACTATTAGATCATCGGATGAAAAGAATAGTCCTTCCACAGCTGCAATCTCAGCTTTGGAAGATTGAAGTTGTTCTTCCGAGGCTTTGACTTGTGCTTCGGAAGTATGTGAGAATGCACTATCTGTCCCAACTGTCTCATTTGCTGGGCCATCAGCCTTGTTTCCCCTTCGAAATTAATCTCACGTTCCACTTGGACCTTAGGTTGACCAACTTCCTCAATAGTGGTAGAAGGTGCATTTAACCTCTGAAGCTCTTGAGCTCCAAAGTAAATCACAGACAAGTCAGGACTTGGCTGTTCAATGAGAGATTCCAACAGGAGCTTGTTGAAGAACCTGTTGAGATCTTGGAGCATCCTTTGATCCACTTGAATTACAACTAGAGAGGCTCGGGAAAAACTGAAGCTTGTTGCATAGGATATCTTGAACTTAAGGAAGTGAGAGCTTGACTCTGTAGTTCCTCTTGTCTTTGGCTTTGTCCCTGAACACTCTTTTCCTTTTTGGTAGCATCATCTTGAGAGATTGATGAGCTGGAGGAAGAGGTCAATGAGACCTGAGTTGGTACATGCCTAACAGACCTCTCAATCTGTTTCTCAGCTAGTTGGCCTTGAGATTTTCAATCTCAAGTTGCTGAGTGGCAGACCTATCCTCTAAAGTCCTAACCTTAGATTCAAGGTTTGAGACTTTAGAAAGTAGGTCTTTAATGTTGAGTTGCAGTCTTCCCTCATCTTCTTTTGAAGAATCATGGGAAGATGAGGTAACATACCTAGTATGTTCATCCTCACCACCAGATGTGGTTTCTTGGCGCCCTGGTTTCCCTTGCTCAATGATGTCTCTTTCAGAGTCATCAAAGGGCATGGTTGCCGTAGATTCAGACTCAGTGATGTTACTACTGTCCTGAAGGTCCATTGAGGCTCCTTCAATAGTGGCAGTTGAATCTACATGGGTTCCCTCCACATCAGTGGGACTCACCTCAGTAAAGGCTTGCTGATGGGGGCTAGAGATAAGAGATCTCTCTAGGCTTGGTTGATCCTTGAGAGGGTATTGTGGATCAACATCATTGTCCTGAAGAGACATAATCTCTTATTAGTTCCTATTAGTAGGTCAGTAAAGGATATAGAGGTTAAGCCTAATGACCCGGGACTTTGATCAATGTCTAAAGGCATTGAGCCTATGGTGGGGCTGTCACGTTTTGGCTGCTCAGGGGAGTATAAAGACTCTCCCTACCAGCTTGGGTTTCGAGCTCATAGGTTTGAGACTGAGGAGACTCAATACCCATATTGAGGTCAATTGTGAAAGATGGTTGGACCTCAGACTGAGTGGGAGCCTATTGTTCCACTCTAGTCTTTTTGGATTGAATAGGAGGAGCTTGTTCAATCAGAGAAGATTGAACAAGGGTTTGTTTGGGGCGTCTTTGATATGTGATATGATGGGGTGAGAAGGTAGATTTGGCAGTATGAGGGTAGTTGCTGGTGTGGGTTCATCACCTGTGGGGTTAACAGGGATGTCACCAGAAGCCATTGGCTCAGTCATACCTGGAAGAAGTGCAGTATGTTTTCCAGTGAAATTGGTGGACATTCTCTTTAAAGTCTTGAAGATGGTCGGCCTCATTTGAGGAACAGTTAGAGCAGCTGCACAGACAAGCTGACTCTGGTCCAGCTCACAGTTGATTATGTGCTGAAGGAACCTGGGATACATGAAGAATGTGTCCCGCTGGAGATTCCCCATAAGATTGGTCAGCACAAATCTTGAGTAGTTAAAGCGGAGGCTTCTCACCAATCCATGAACTAGGCACCCTAGTTCATATGGGATTTGATCCCATCCCCCAGATTTGTTGGACAAGCAATGAAGAACAACATGCAGAAGGAACTTCCAGTTGTAAGAGAAGTTAAACTTGTAGACGGTTAACCTACTTACATCTCCATCATATCCCATTTGGCTATAGGTGTTGTCCAAATCTGTCTGGGGAACTCTGTAGGAGCGCCCTCATCATGAAGCTCGAGATGCTCCTTGATGAGTTGTTCGGAAATGACCAACTCCTGGCCACAAATGCTCGATCTTATTACTCGAACCCCATTTAGGGTTTCAATTGACCATTGCCCAAAATTCAACCATGTGATTTGAGTGAACGGTGGGGTTAACAGTCAAAAGCAGTGTAATAAGATGATTGGGTAAGAAAGGAGATGATATCAGAGAAGTCAGCATCCCTTGAAGAATCAAGGAGTGCGACTTGGTTGTGCTGAGGGTTAAGTGCCATTTGAGAAAGTTGCACGAAGATAGTTCGGAATTAGGTGAATTGGGGATGAAGGAAGCTTTTAGGGCAGTAAATTTGGTAAAAGATGAAAGTGATTAGTCGGGGTTATTTAAATGGGTGAAATGGCGGTTTAAGGGGTTTGGATAAGATGATGGGATGTTTCAGTGGAGGATGTGATATGGGGGGCGTAAGTTTAGTCCATTTAAATAATCCGACATCATCAACAAAATCTTTACTTTTTACAGAGTGGGACGCAAAAGATTTCTGTTACACAGTAAAGTTTTCTTCCAAGTATAACGTATTTCTGAAGGTAATGTTCTTCCGAAGGCAAATTTACTTCCGAAGGTAAAGTTCTTACTTTCGTGAGTACATATTGTTTTTCAAATGAAGAGTGTTATAAGCTTCGGAAGTAGATCTGATATGAAATCAATCGCTTCTTCCGAGACTAAACACTCTTCCGAGAAGAAAATTATCCTTGGAGGAATTTCTTCGGAAGATATGTAAAACATCTTCCGAGGGTTAATTCCTCTTCGGAAGAATTTATACTTGGTGAAAATTTCAGAGAAGGACTTTTTGTAACAGGGTTTAGATTGTTTTGACACAAGACTTTACACATTAAAAGGTTTTCAAATGAGATAGAATAATCAAGGTTTATCATCCCAATAGCTATAATGAGATACTTAAATATTTGTTCATCAAAAGCTTTGGTGAACAAGTCAGCAATTGTTCATTTGAGTCAACTTTGATTAGCTATTTTTTCTCATGAATATATCTAATGAAATGGTACCTGATATCAATGTGCTTTGTCTTGGAGTGTTTCACTGGATTTTCAGTAATGAGATAGCACTGTTGTTGTCAATGTGGATAGGAGTGCTCATGAAGTTGAATCCGTAGTCTATCATCTGATTCTGAATCCACAGCAGCTGAGCACAACAACTAGCAGCAGCAATGTATTCAGCTTCAGTAGTTGATGTAGAGACACAAGATTGCTTCTTGCATTGCCATGAGATGATCCTTCCACCAAGAAATTGACATCCACCTGATGTTGATTTCTTGTTGATATTGCAGCCACCATATCATTGTCAAAGTAGCCATAGAGATTGAGCCCAATGACTTATAACGCTAGTCATACTCCTTGAGGAATCTGAGGAGCATGCCGCAACAAAGGATGGTCCCCTATGAAGAGATACCATTTTGAAATGAAGATCAACTCTGCTGCTGTCTCCGACATGGACCGTGATTGAAATCACTATTCTTGGATACCAGATACCTAAGTTAGGTGCTCCTTTGAGATACCTGAGGATTCTCTTGGCAGCAACTAGGTGAGACACCTTTGGAGTAGCCTGATATCTTGCACAAATACAAGTTGCAAACATGATATCAGGTCTACTTGCTGTGAGATACATCAGAGAACCAATAATTGCTCTATACTGATGTTGATCAGTATCCTCCCCCTCAGAGTCAGGGCGGAGATTATGGTTTCTGGGTATAGGTGTTTTGGCTGCCTTACAATCTTTCATGTCAAATCTTTCTAAGATGTCATTGACATACTTAGATTGATTGATGAAAAACCCTTCCTTCATTTGCTTCACCTGAATTCCAAGGAAAAAGTCCATTTTTCCCATGAAACTCATCTCAAACTTCTTCTTCATGATGCTCTCAAAGTCTTTATACATTTGGTCATTTGAGAACCAAATATGATGTCATCAACATAGACTTGAACGAGCAAGATGTCTTTCCCAGACTTCCTTATGAAAAGAGTCTTATCAATGGTACCTCTAGTGTAACCATTCTTCAGGAGAAACTGAGACAATGTCTCATACCACAGCCTAGGTGCTTGGTGCAGCCCATATAGAGCTTTATCCAATTTGCACACATATTTGGGGTGCTGTGGGTCTTCAAATCCTGGAGGTTGGCACATATAGACTTCCCTATCTATATCCCCATATAGAAAGGCACACTTGACATCAAGCTGGTAGACAGTGAAGTTCTTGGATACAACATAAGCAAGGAAGATCCTAACTGCCTCAAGTCTTGCAACAGGTGCAAAGACATCAGTATAATCGATTCCTTCCTCTTGAGTGTATCTCTGAACCACCAGTCTTGCTTTGTTCTCGATGATCAAGCCTCTATCATCTCTCTTGTTTCTGAAAACCCATTTAGTGCCTATAGGTACTTGATCAGATGGTAGGGACATAGGTTCCAAACCTTTTGTCTTTTGAATTGAAGCAGCTCCTCTTGCATCGATTTAACCCAGCTACTATCTTTCAAGGCATCTTCACCTTCTTGGGTTCCATCTACGATATAAAGCATGAGTACAAGCAGACATTCCTATTGTGAGTTTGTCCTCTTGTTCTTACACCTTCAGAGACTTCCCCTATGAAGTTCTCAGCTGGATGAGTGTTACGAATCCTAAGTCTAGGAATTACCTCCAGTTGCAAAGATAGATCCATATTGGACATATTTTGCGCAGGAGCTTGAACACTTGGTCCAGCTGATGTTCAAACTCATTCAATGATGACTATTGAATTAATGAAGACATCATCATCATTTGTTTGCTGTTGAAGCAACATTAACAGTTGCATGTTCTTTCAAGATGTTGCTTCCATAAGCTTGGTGTTGTGCAGTGTCACCTGATGAAGTTTGAGGGTCAACAGGTGAACTGCTGGTTGAAGCTCCACTATCCCTTGAGATAGTCATACTATTAGATCTGCCAATAGTGGGAGCTTGATTTGTTGCATCTTTTGGAGAACTTGGAATAGGTCTAGGTAGCTCAAACAATTGGTTATCATCAGAATCACTTTGAGCACCTGTTCCAGCTGAAACATTCTCACAAGATGGTTTAGAATAGTTTGGAAATAATTCTAAATCAAAGATATGATCAGGGCCATTTCCCCTAACACAAGGAGTGTGCTCATTAACTACTATGTTGAAAGATTCCTCAAATTGTTGATTTTTAATGTTATAGACTCTATAAGCTTTAGAGTTAGAGGAATATCCAACAAAGATAGCATCATCCGACTTTTAGTAAATTTTGCCAAATTGTCTTTTGTGTTAAGTATGGTACACCTGCTGCCAAAGGACCTTAGAAAGCCAATAAACGTGGCCTCTTGTTCCATAGCTCATAAGGGGTTTTTTTGTGTGGCGTAACTACAAGAACCCTGTTCTGCACATAGCATGCAGTGGTGAGTGCCTCTGCCCAGAATGATAGAGGCAGCTTTGAATCAGCTAACATGGTCCGAGCAGCCTCAATAAGTGTCCTGTTCCTCCGCTCAGCAACACCATTTTGTTGAGGAGTTCTAGGAGCACTATATTGTCTGGCAATTCCTTTTGAGTTACAAAATGAGTCAAGAACGTGGTTCTTAAATCAGTCCTTTGATCACTTCTAATTATTTCAACCTTGTGATCAATTTGATTTTTTATTTTAAGAATAAAAGATTTTAAAGTTTCAGCAGTTTCATCTTTGGTTCTTAAAAAGAATACCCATGTAAATCTAGTAAAATCATCAATAATCACAAGGCAATATGATTTCCTTCCAATGCTCATTATACTTGTGGGACCAAATAGATCCATGTGCAATAAGTGTAATGGAGTGGTGATGGAGTTAACAACTTTGGATTTATGAGATGCCCTGTGTTGCTTTCCTTTCAGGCATGCAACACAATTATCTTTGCAGAAAAATTCCTTTTTAGGCAAACCATGTACCAAGTTATTTTTAGCCAATTTATACATTGTCTTAAAGTTTACATGACACATTCTTTTATGCCATAGTGTTGACTCATCACCATCAGCTTTGGAAAGAAAGTATGATACTTTACCCATTGGGGAAGCATTGTTCATATCCAGCTTGTGCATATCCCCTTTCCTGGGAGATCTAAGAAGCACCAATTCCTGAGGAATTGTCATCCCCATTTGAGGATTATGCATTCATGTTCTGTGAAAAGCATTTGATGCTTTTGATCACAGAACTGAGAAACACTTAACAAGTTGTGTTCAAGCTGTTTGACAAAGTGAACTTTGTCAACTTTTAATTTTCCATTGGATATACTTCCTTTGCCAGAAATATATCCTCCGGCCTCACCTCCAAACTGGACAGGACCTCCATCATAATGTTGAAATTGTTGAAGGAGAGATCTGTTCCCTGTCATGTGCCTGGAGCATCCACTATCCACAATCCAAACATTGTTATTCTTGTCATATGGATGTCCCTGCACATAAGATGAGATGATTAGTTTTGATTGGAAACCCAAGCCTTGTTGGTCTTGGGTTCTTCCAATGATAGTGACATAATTGAACCAAAATTTACGCATGGGGGTTCAATGCAACATCTTCCTTGATCTTCCATTCCATCCCTTGGTTGATCATGGAGGATGAGCTTGTTGATGCTTTTGCAGCATGGCATTCTTCCGAAGCTTCTTTCTTTTCGGAAGAAGCCTTCACCACCTTTCTTTCGAAGTAGTCTTCTTCTGGGATGGTTTCAAGGGGACTCTTTTATTTTTTGAGTCTTGACAGCTTTAGCTTCCGAAGCCATTTTCCTTTCGGAAGAAGGACTTTCTTCCGAAAGCAACCTTGCTTCGGAAACAAGCTTTCCATTTTTCATTACTTGAACCATTTGATATGGTCCAAATGAGAAACCTTCCCTGACTCATTCTCTTTTAACATTATTTGCATAATGTGTGCTAGCAGGATTGTAGTAACAATCTTTGGTCATGTGGTTTTGCAGACCACACATTATGCATGAAATGTTAATCTTTTGGGAATTTGAGGATTACTTTTCTTGTTCTTTTTCTCTTCATCAGCAACCTTTCCCTTTATTTCTGATCCTTTGGTAGGACAAGAGTGCTGGTACTACACTCCTTTACTAATCAGAATTTCCTACAACTTGGAATCCAACTGAGATGAATACATCCTTTTGTTTTTGGTCTATCTTTAGCTTAGACTCAGCCACTTTCTTGGCAGTTTTTCTGGCTGCCTTAGCTCTGCTTCTTCTGGCTTTGGTGGTCAGGGTTGATCATCACCGGTAGGAGTGGGTAAAATTACTTGGTTCTTCCATGTGATGGTTTCTATAATTGCATCACTCTTTGACTCATGAGAAGTGGGTCAGCAGATAGAACCTCTTGCTCTTCATTACCACACCTTGGTTGTCTTATAGACTCATAAGAGTGCGGTGGAGCAATTTCATTGGTTCAACCCACCTTTGTTTTGGTAACAAAGCTTTGAGTTAGAGGATGATGCAAGAATAGCTTGGAAGTTTTGCTCAGAAATAGCATACTTCCTTGCTTGAGCCTCAGCTGTGACAAGCTAGGCCTGAGCCTCAAACAATTTGGATATTAAATCCTTTATTTGAGTCTTATAGTTTGTGTGTTCATGTTTTAATAAGGACACAATTTCTCCAACTCCTCAAATTTTCTTTGATAGTCAGATTCAACCCTTTTAAAATCAGATTTTAAAACATTTAAAGACTCAATATCGGATTTAATCTCCATATTGTAGTCCTTATACAATTTAACCTTAGCGATACAGGCAGGAGTACAAGATGTTCATATACCTTATTGTCATCTGTTCTGGCCATGAGTGCTTGAGCAGGAGTCACATCCTGTACCATGAGGAAGCTCCAGTCAACTTCTTGAGCCATTGCAGCTGTCTCTGTTGACTTTCCAGTGGGCTTTGGTGTAGAAGGATGTGTGGAGGCTTGTGGGGTTCCCGGATTAGACTTGGGAGCCTTGCATTCCCTTACAAAATGAGCAAGTTGGTTACAGTTGTAACATTTGGCCTTGGTTTTGTCAAACCCAAATTTGCTGTTGATTGGGTTCTGGGGAAATTGCCTTCCAGTTCTCTTGAAGAACTTCTTTGCTCTGTAGGTTAAGAGAGCCATTTGTTGGACTATGTCCACATATTCCACATCATCTGGGCTGAAGCACTCTAGATCATCAAAGCAATACTGATAGTCACTAGAGTGCCCATTTTTTGAGACAAAAGCACAGCTGTCCTGAATGGAACTTTGCTGAGCTTGTTGAGACCTTGGAGTCTCAGGAAATGTGATGTATGGCCCAAAAGAACAGGATGGTTGCTGGGTGTAAGTCAGGTACTGTTGAGGTTGGGAGGGTCCTAAGCCTTCAGCAACCATTAAAGCGTTGCTAGCAGGAAGACTCAAGGGTCTACTTGTCTGATGGCTTCTCTTGTTCTCCATTTCCAAATGGTATCCATCAAGGATGCCATAGAGTTCGTTCATGGTGAGGGTGTTCAAATTTTCTGTTCTCTTGATAGAGACATTGTAGAACATCCACTCATTGGGGAGTGCACTCATGAACTTTCTTGTGAGGTCTTTAAGTTTAAGGGCAATTCCCACAGACTGAAGGGAAGAAATGAGGTTCATGTACCCGAAGTATTGCTGGCTGAGGGTCTCTCCAGCAATGTAGGTGATGTTCTCGAACTGCTGCTTCAGTGAGTCCTTCTTGGAATCATTGGAGCTGGAGTACATATGAGCCAGTGCATCAAACAGTTCTTTGGTTGACTTGCAATGCTCAAACCCCACCATGATGGAGTTGGGAATTACAGTCATGAGAACAGTCATAGTATTGCTGTCAATGTCCAGCTTCTTCCGGTCCTCATCAGAGTAGTCTTCGACGGCTTTCTCTATCATGGCACCGTTTCCACCTGCAACCTTTGGTTTATACGGGCCATTGACAATAGATTGCCACATCTTGCTGTCTTGATACCTGATGAAGCCTTCCATGCGTCTGCTCCATGACCTGAAGTTTTCAGGTGTTATGATATGTGCTTTAGTCATCGTCCCCATCTCTACTTCAGACTTGTTGAGGGCCATTTTGAGTGTGGTGTAAGGAGGAGTGAAAAACAGGTTGATTAGGATGGTAAGATCTCATAATCAAGAGCCTAAAAAGCTTTGATACCAATTGCAGGATCGAGATTTGTCACTTAACACTTGGATTTCTCTCAAACTCACTTATACTACACTCAGATCAGATGAAGTAGAGTCTCTTCTAAGAGTTGATAATAATATATAAGTAGAAAAGAACACAAAGAAATAATTTTCAAGGCACTTGCATATATTACTTCTCAACTCAAAGTATTACAAGACTCTTACAAGCATGAAACAAGAATTACAATGAGAAACTATATATACTAGATCCTACTGCCGGATATACTTTGATACCATCTAGAAACCTAAGACTAAAGCATATACTACAATTCTAAAGTTAAGGTATCTTAGATAAAGTATTATCTAAGATATGGTAGTCATGACATGTCCATGACTTACCTTTTGTCACTAACTAAAGTTGGCAACTGTACTAACTGATAAAGGTAAACAGTGGAATAAAGTATGGTCAACTACATGGCTTTTGAGAAAACGCCATGCAGTATCTCAGAGGTCTGCAGCGGAGTGTCAGAGAGACCATAGTTATGTCCACTGGATAATAGTAGTGTCTTCCGAAGGTAAGTTGGCTTCGGAAGAACAAGTTTTCCGAAGCCACTTATACTTCGGAAGAGGCTACTATATTTCCCAGGCTTGAGGACTTCTTTCATACTTCGGAATTTGACTTCTGATCTTTCACTCTAAGTCTTGATCTTTGGAAGTGAATACTTTGTCTTCGGAAGTTGGAGTTTTCCTTCGGAAGTTGATCTTACACTTTGTCTTGGGAAGAACTCCTTTTCCTTCGGAAGTTCCACATTTAGCTTCGGAAGTCCTTTATTAGTTGCACTAAAATAGTCTAAGTGATTTGGTTTGATTGCACCAGCCCAGCCTTCTAGATCCAACAACCGTCATATCATCAACATATGATACTTATGTACCTCAAGTTGTTCTTTTCATGAAATCACATGTACAGACTACATCAATTAATATTTATCTTTTCGAGATAATCGTCGAGTCGATTATACCACACTTACCTCAACTACTATTAATCCATATTCAATTACATAACACATTTCTTGAAGTTTTGATGTCAATGCTTTCGGTATTTACGATCATTCACAAACTTCATTATACTAATTACTTATGTGCATACTATCATCAAGAATTTTGGCATGTAATTCACCTTTAACACATGATATTTGTGTCATATGTAAATGTGTTTCATCAAATAAACTTCAAACATAAATATCACACCATACTTGTATATAGATTCATTGAGATACCATCATCAACAGATATAAATTCATTTGTAAGTGTTTATTGGTGCACTAGGTTCATATCTTTAAAAGGTTTCCAATTATATTTTAAAGACTCAATTGCTTTTGAATACTCATAAGGAGTTCAAGTTATATATAATACAATAACATATACAATAAGCATAATGCATTTGGATCCGAATATGCATATAACAATAATAGTGTTCTCGAGAACTCATTTTACATGATTATAGTAGTTTAAATCATTCATGAAGTTTCATGTAAGTTTCAGTGTCGAGTGAATCATGACATTCGTACTATGCATATCAATTCTCTTTGTACTACCGGACTAATAAGGTGTTGGTACGTAATTACATCCATCACTAGAGAATACGTCTCCTCATAATAAATTATAGGTCTTTGCGAAACTCTTGTACCATCAATTTTTCTTTGCATATTTCTTTTATTATTTTACATAATTTATTCGCACAAAAGAACTCGTTTATAACCAACATATTAGAGAAGTCAACTCCTCCTTATTTGCGTATGTTCATTTTTGGCCGATCATTATACATTTCTATTCAAAGGCAAATTTTAGTTCTTGATCCTCATCTTTTTTCATCATTTAAAGCGATAGATATAAAGTATTATCAGCGTTGATTTTATTTCGATTCCATGTATTGTAGACATAATATATTTATTGAGATCTCTTTATTTTCATGTATTTAATGTTCATCCAGAACCATCATGTCTATTGTCTCTGTAGGAGACCCTTATATCATACCTCAACTTGACCACTTGCTCCTTTTTTGAGGATTTATTCATGGAATCGATCAGTCTACCACGATTCAGACGTGCCATAGACTCATTACCAATATAATTCTTAATATAAGCATTAGTAGTTGGTAATGTGACTTGGTCGTCTTTACAGGTTAATGATTATGTATGGTAATTGATTCATTAATGAATTATCTTTCGAACTTGTGGTTCGTATCTATTTGTTCGAGGATCAAGCTAATACTCTGATAATTCATTACAACTTTTCACAGTCCAACTACTTTTTATCTTCCTCTAATCAAATTGCATAACCAATTAATTGAGCCATAGATAAATTTATTGGTAATGACTCTATATTTTAATTATAGATATTATGCATGCCCATGATATATTCCCAGCTCTCTTTAAACTCTTATCTTTGTGTGTTCTGGTGGAACAATTATAATATATACCGCATAACAGAAAAAAACAATTCAGATGAGATCTATTTGGTTTCTGACCAAACACCCGACATTAATAGGGATAAAGTCTTACAACTTCTTGGCTTGATGTGAATTAGTCTTTTGTATGTAACATTTGCTCTTATGATCATTGGCTTTGCAATCAATTGAATGGTCTTCTCAACAAAAGCACATTGTGCATGAACTTAAGCAATAGGAAGTTCAACACTTATTCCAATAATCATCAATATCTTTTGAACTAAAGTCATAATTTCTACCAAAAATAATATCATAATCCGGAATAATATGCTTGCTACCTCATTAGCTAAGTGTAAGGTTTTATGTAAGGCTGATGCACCTAAAATATCCAAAGTCTTTCCTGCATGCATGCACTAAAGTACAGAGTAGAAATGCTTCGGAAGTTTTACACCATGCACTAGAAATATCTAAGTGTAAAATCTTCCGAAGCCAAGACCAACATCTTCCGAAGCTAAAAGTGAAGTCTTTCGAAGCTTCAAAGACAAAGTCTTCCGAAGCCAAGAAGTGAAGACAAATTTCTTCCGAAAACTTTTGAACACATGCTTTATCTGATGTACTTTACCATAAAGTTAGACCACTTTCCGATGCAACTGTGTTCAGTCACCACTTACATAAGTTGGTGAAAAGGTCCATGCTTTTGGTAACTGTACATTGAGGTCTTGAGTCCTTTTACTTTCTACTTTATATACTTTTATCCTTTTTGTAATATATTAGGATATGAGCTATGGCATGTCATAGTCACTAGTCAAAAGGCAATCTACCTTTTGACTCTACATTTGATTTTGTGTCTAGTTCAAATGTTTCCAGCTGGCCTTATAAGTATGGCCGACTGTAGGATGTAGTATAAAGTATCTCAGGTCCTTGTATCTTTCCTTATGCTTTGTAACACTTGTAAAAGAACTTGAGAGCAATATACAGCATTTTTGAAAACCATATACTTGTGTTGTTTGTTCTTGTTCTGTCTAATACTTGCTTGTGTTCTTATTATCAAACCTTTGTGTTACTAGTTCCCTATTTGATCTATTAAGTGTTCTAAACACTTTCCTCATTCTGTGTTGTGTTGTAAGTGACCATCCCTTAAACGGTACTGCAATTGGTATCAGAGCATTCCAGGCTCTTGATTGTAAGATCTCACCATCTTTAGATCCCTCACACACACAAAATGCTTAACATCTCAAATGGCAGTTCTTACTAAAGCTGATATGGAAACTGGAACCATGACAAAGTCCCCACTGATCACTCCTGAAGATTTTGACACTTGGTGCCAACGAATGGAAGGGTTCATCAAGTCACACGACTCCAGGATGTGGGAATTTGTTGTCTTAGGGCCTCACATACCAAGCACCTCTTCAACTGTTACTGGTGTGGACCAAAAGAACCAATGAGCCAGATCAGAAAAACCTTTAAGTCCCACAGACATCATAACAACTGAAGTGATCTACATTTGCTGAAGACAAAGTCTGAAGACAAAGTCTGAAGACAATAGCTGAAGACAAAGTCTGAAGACATATGCTGAAGACAAGTCTGAAGACCAAGTTCTCAGAAGTTGTCACAAGCTGAAGTAGTTCTTTTCAGTAGTTGTGATGGTTTACTTTTCAGTAGTTTGTGTTCAGTAGTTTTATTATTGTAAAACATCTGAAGTTCTTACACTTCAGATGTTATAGCTTCAGTAGTTGTAATTGTTGTTTATACTTAGCTTTTTGTGTAGATGTCCTCAGCTGTGTGGACATCTTCAGTAGATTAGTTTACCTTTCAGTAGTTTGTATAAATCAGTTAGATTGTAAGGCCCCATTCCCGGGAAGCCTCGCAGTTGGTTAATCATAGCATAAAATCAGTTTAATAATAAAACATTGCAGCGGAAATAATTAGAAATTCATTTAAACCTTTGAAACACATCGTACTCATACATTTGCATTTAATTGTAAACAAAACATATTACTTGTTCTTAAATTACAATAAAGATTTTCATAAACTTCAATGCCATCCATAGCTTTCCAAGTAGTTCCGTGTGCCATCCTCAGCATCAACGTTTACCTGCCAACTATTATGCATAAAAGTCAGCTTCGCTGAGCGAGTTCTAGTTTTAAATAATATAAGAAATATAAACTTTATCCTTCATATAATGACCATGCATACATCATAGTACATAACATAACTAGCATCATAATAAGCATGTTCATTATCTTTCATTCTTTCATTATCTTTCACTTTCATCATAAACGAGATTGCACAAAGCAAGAGCTCCATGTTGATTGACAACAAATGCCAACCCTGTCGGTACACATGAATACGGTAGCTAACCCCCGACAATTGATCCACACTGCAAGGCACATAGCCCGCTCATGAATACAGATCCATCATCATACATCAGACTCACATAAGTGAAGTCTATCATAGTGCTTGCAAGAATTTACATTATCAAACGGGCCCGGGGTAACATTCATTAAGTTTCGCTTTTCATTAATATCATCTTCCAATTTAATATATAATACTTAACTTATTAAGTACACAACATGCCAAGTACTAATCATCATAAAACATAACCGACCCTCCGCGGGACAGCGGGGGTTCGGGGGCGGCAGCCCTGACAGCGGGGTCCTAGGGGCAGCACCCCTAGTGGGGTCCAAGGGAACGCCCTAGCTGGGGGCCGGGCTGCCAGGTCAGCGCGAAAAATTATATATTTAAGGATTTATATAGCACATTTACTTATAGAAAAATCGTTCTTCCTGTTAAAACACCTTAAAATCTTGGTCATTTAAAAACGTAAATTTAGTATGCATAATAGCCCCAAAACATGAAAAACTTATAAATAGGGGATCTAGAACTCATCTGGATACCACGACCAACTTCAAAACTAGACTTACAAGGCTTGGATCACTCTATATAGCCTGCAGATAAGCTGACACTTAAAGGGGTTAATTTCTGCCTAAATTCGCAGCTAATTTCGCTGAAGATCAGCAATTTCGCAGCTAGATTCGCCAACACTTTCGCTGCTAGTTTCGCTGCTAGTTTCGCTAGCACCTTCGCTGGCAGTTTCGCTGGCATCTTCGCTGCCAGTTTTGCTGCCAGTTTCGCCCAACTTTCGTTGGAAAACCATGTCTGCGAAACTACCAACGAAACTATAGTTTCGCTGGAAGTCATCATAGTTTCGCTGATTGAATATGCAAATTCGCTGGATGCATATACAGTTTCGCAGATCGCATAAAAATCACGAACCAGTCCGTTTTTAACCCAAAATCATAACTTTTTACGTCCAATCTCTTAGTTTATCATCCATGAGGCTAAATCTAAGCTTTATACATGTTTTCATACGTACGTAAAAATGACCTTTATACGATTCTTTGCAACTTTTCAAAAACCCAAAACCCTAGAATCCGGGTTTGATCTACAGAAGGGTTTAGAGGTCGATTCTTACCTAGATTTGTTGCTTCTTTCTTAGATCTTGATGCTCCAACACCCAGATCTTCAATCTTTTAACCTTGGAAGCTTCAATCTTGAGTTTTCTTCACTTTCTCTCTCTACTTTCTCTCTCTATGAATTTTGGTGGCTAGGGTTGTAATGAGGAAGATGAAGCTGGTTTGGGTGCTTAAGGGCTGATTATGGGCCTTTAATCCCATAGGCCACTACCCATAAGCCTAATTTGCCCATGACCATTTCTTTACCTTATTAAAACCCCGAATAATTAAGCCCATTATCCTTAATGACTCGTTTTGACTTTTCGGGGTGTTACAAGTCTCCCCCACTTATTTAGGTTTCGTCCTCGAAACTTGTCAGTCATCAAACAATTGAGGGTAAAATTTCCTCATCTCCTCCTCAGTCTCCCACGTAGATTCTGACCCTTTTCTGTGTCTCCACTGTACCCGTACTAGTGGAACCACTTTATTCCGTAAGTGCTTCTCTTTCCAATCAAGGATGGCCACCGGCTGCTCTACATAATTTAGCCGTTCATCGACTTCAATGTCTTCTAATGGTACAAATGCATCATTATCTGCCAGACATTTCCTGAGATGAGATACGTGGAACGTAGGGTGAATTCCACTCAACTCATCAGGTAGTTCTAATCTGTAGGCCACTTCTCCTACCCTTGCGATAATACGGAATGGCCCTATAAATCTTGGGCTCAACTTTCCCTTTTTTGAAACCTGATGATCCCTTTCCAGGGCGATACCTTGAGCATAACCTTGTCACCAACCTCAAATTCTATCGGCCTACGCCTCTTATCAGCATAAGACTTCTGGCGGTCCTTTGCAGCTTTCATGAACGCCTTAATCTTATCTAACTTCTAACTTCTCAGTTGTGACCTCAATCACTTCAAGACTCCCCAATTCCTTTTGCCCGATGTCACCCCCAACACACGGGCGTTCTGCACTTCCTACCGTACAACATTTCGTAAGGTGGCATACCAATGCTGGCATGGTAACTATTATTATATGAGAATTCCGCCAACGGTAAGTGCTCATCCCAGCTTCCTCCAAAGTCGATTACACAGGCTCGTAGCATGTCTTCTAAAGTCTGGATCGTCCTTTCCGACTGACCATCTGTCTGGGGATGGTAAGCCGTACTAATATGCAGTCTAGTCCCCATTGAGTCGTGAAACCTCTTCCAGAACTTGGACGTAAACCGCGTGTCCCTATCCGAAACGATAGACACTGGCACGCCGTGACGAGCCACGATTTCCTTGATAAATAGCTCTGCCAACCTCTCAGAGGAATACGTCTCACGAATTGGTAGGAAATGGCGCTCTTTGTTAGACGGTCAACAATCACCCAGATTGCGTCGCTTCCCCTCGCCGTGCGAGGCAGCTTCGTGATGAAGTCCATTGTGATGTGTTCCCATTTCCATTCAGGGATATCCAAAGGCTGGATCTTCCCATATGGCTTTTGGTGTTCTGCCTTCACTTGCAGGCAAGTCAGACACTTGCTCACGTACTTAGCCACGTCTCGCTTCATTCCCGGCCACCAGTAATCTTTCTTCAGATCCTGATACATTTTCGTGGCACCGGGTGTATGGAATATCGAGTTTTGTGAGCCTCATCCATGATTTTCTCCCTTAGATCCCCATAGAGAGGGATCCACATTCTCCCAGATCGGGTTCTAACACCCAGGGTGTTTTCCCCTAAGTCTGAAACTTGTCCTTTCATCCTTTCAGAGTTGACTCTATCCTCTCTTAATGCCTCATCCTGGAACTCCCTCACTTGTTTCATAACATCAGGCGTCATGATTATCTGGCAAGCCCTCACCCGAATTGGTTCGGGTCGTCCTTTCGGCTAAGGGCGTCAGCAACCACATTGGCTTTGCCTGGATGATAATGAATTTCACAGTCATAATCCTTGATCAGTTCCAACCACCTCCTCTGCCTCATATTGAGTTCCTTTTGTTCAAAGAAATACTTCAGACTTTTATGATCAGTGAAGATGGTGCACTTCACCCCATACAGGTAGTGCCTCCAAATCTTCAATGCAAACACCACCGCGGCCAAC
>JACVEC010000248.1:0-45000 GCA_025215565.1 Flaveria ramosissima | reverse complement strand
ATAATAATAAGAATAATAATAATAAGAATAATAATAATAATAAAGAATAATAATAATAATAATAATAATAATATAATAATAATAATTAATAATAATAATAATAATAATAATAATAATAATAATAATAATAATAATAATAATAATAATAATAAAATAATAATAATAATAATAATAATAATAAACATCCTCACATCTGCGTATCAAATTTGACTCAATTTATTCAAGATGCTCACCACGATGGCAATCTTCCAAGCGATTTGCAGATAAAGACAGAAAATAAGTAGTTGCACGAATCAAAAATATCATATATCAACGCCAAAAAGTGTTTTGTTAACAGTCACGTTTCACTTGCTCAACTACCTAGAAAATAATATGATAAAGATGTAAGAGTGGTAAAATTGAGTTGATGAATATTAATTAAATATTATGACTTTGGACTATCTTCCTTTATGTATTTGATGAATTATTTAAATAAGCTAAAGTTGAACAGAGAGAAATTTCCTACCCACAAAGATGGTTTTCTATAACTGAGCCGACGTGTTGACTGCTATTAACTATATATAACTGTCATATGTACTCTATATATCACAAACATACATTCTTGTATCACTCAACTCAACAGTTTAAGAAAAATGGGAGCCGGTGGCCGGATGTCGGATTCATCTGATCAGACAAAAGATGTCCTGAAACGCGTACCCATTGATCCACCATTCACGTTGAGTGATCTAAAGAAAGCAATCCCAGCCCATTGCTTTGAGCGATCTGTGATCCGCTCATCATACTATGTTGTTCACGATCTTATTATTACCTACGCCTTTTACTTCCTTGCAAACACTTACATCCCTCTTCTCCCCGCTCCTTTCCTTACTTAGCGTGGCCGTTTACTGGTTTTGCCAGGCTAGCATCCTTACTGGCTTATGGGTCATTGGTCATGAGTGTGGTCACATGCCTTTAGTGATACCAGTGGGTTGATGACACTGTTGGTTCATCCTCCATTGCTCTTTTCACCCTTATTTCTCTTGGAAGTACAGCCATCGAAGTCACCATGCCAACACAAACTCGCTAGATAACGACGAAGTTTACATTCCTAAACGTAAGTCCAAAGTCATGATTATTCCAAAGTTCTAAACAACCCACCTGGTCGAGTCTTCACTTTGGTTTTTAGGTTGACCCTAGGATTTCCTTTGTATCTCTTGACTAATGTTTCTGGGAAGAAATACAAAAGATTTGCCAACCATTTCGATCCATTGAGTCCAATTTTCACCGAGCGTGAACGAATTCAGGTTCTGCTATCGGATCTTGGTATTCTTGCAGTATTATATGCGGTTAAGCGTCTTGTAGCAGTCAAAGGATTCACTTGGGTGCTGTCCATGTATCTAATTCCTGTATAGGCGTACATGCTTTCTTCGTTTTGATCACTTATTTGCATCATACCATCTCTCCTTGCCTCATTATGATTCTACGAGTGGAACTGGATCAAAGGAGCATTGTCGACGGTCGATAGAGATTTTGGATTTCTAAATAGAGTGTTCCATGACGTTACACACACTCACGTTTTGCATCATTTGATCTCATACATTCCACACTATCATGCAAAGGAAGCTAGAGACGCAATCAAACCAGTTTTGGGCGAGTATTATAAGATCGACAGGACTCCTATCTTTAAAGCGATGTGGAGAGAGGCTAAGGAGTGCATGTACATAGAGCCTGATGAAGATAGCAAGCACAAAGGTGTGTACTGGTATCATAAATTGTGATCATTGGCATAAGCAAAATGTACTCTGAAGTTCGTCACGTTTGATTCGTTTATATATCTAGAATAATTTGTCTTGGAGCAAAGTTTCACAATGTACTTGATTGAACTTTTATACAAAATATGTATCTTAAAGCATTATGTTAACACTAGCTCGTCTTTTTATCTAGGTTTATAATGAAATTGATATCAATGTGCTTGCTTTTACTATGATAATCTTGATTTTTGGTTACGAACACAGCAGAGACCTTATCACAAAAATAGTAGTTGCCTCTGATTGCTCTTGAAATAACTCTCGTAACTTTCTCAGTCACGAAGCCTGACACTATCTGCAATATACTCCACCTCTGTGGTAGATAAGGTTACCACATCTTGCATCTTTGAACTCCAGGAAATAGCGCTTGTCACTGTAGAGAAAACACTAGCTAAAGTACTTTTTCGATCACCAACTGAACATGCCCAATCACTATCTGCATATCCTGTTAGCACTAGCTCACTAAGATGTTTTTTGCATAAATCTAGAAATCAATCCAACTGCAAATGCGATATCGGTTCTTGTGTTAGTTAAGTAAATCAGTCATTCTACCAAGCTGCTGAATTTGCAAGCATCAGCAAGTGCTCCACCACTTCATAGCTTTTCTGATGTGTTCATAGGTGTGGGCGAGACCTTGCTACCTGTCATTCCAAATCATCTCAATAAATCCTCAAGATATTTTCTTTGAGATAAAAAAAATCCATCAGGCTTCTGTTCCACCTCTAATCAAAGCAAGTAGCTTAGTTTACCGATGTTTGTCATCTCAAACTCTTTTATCATCTTTTCCTTGAACTCACTCAACAGCCTTACAGATAATTGGTATAGATTATAGCGTCGACACAAAAACATTATTATAAAATCTGTTCCAATACCTTGTTTGACAAACAGTGCAGGTTCTAATTATTACTAAAACTTAAATTTTAAATAATAACTTTTAAAGTTATAATCATGAGATTAACTTTTTGTAAACAATAGGTATTGTTAAACAATAAAATAACTATCAACCAAAATTTTAAGTTGTTTTTGGAATAGGCATGCATGATTTATTACAACGAATATAAATCTATTCATATATGATATTATAGGTGCAGCGAATGAGTCTTTATATATGAATTGGTGATCATACTATTTTTCGGTTTCACCGTATAATTTTAATCATTAGAGCATTCACAATTCATCCCTCATACACATGTATAATTATACTAAAAATCACTACTTTTTCTCCATACTTTCAATTAAATAATATTTTTCATACCTTAATCATTACATTTTCTCTATAATCCACTAACAACCACTTTTAAAAATATTAAAAAATTTATGGGGATTGTTGTAATGGGAAACACGATACAACTCCTATAAATATGAGAAACACGGTATAACCCCATAAATTTTCTAACTCTTTCACTCACAATCACTTACAACCATCCCCCATAATATAGAGCATTCACTCACGTATTATATGAAGAACGGGTTGTGAATTCTCTCATAAACGTTATTTTATATTTGTATGTATTGCATGTTATTATTTATTTGCATATCTTTTTAAGATATTATATATTTAATAAATGAAATCATCAAAAAATTGGGTCCAATTAATAAACTACGCAAAAGTCAAGGGGTCAACACAATGAGTTGACGAAAAATGGGATCAGGGGTTAACCCATCGAGATCATTAAAAATATGATTAGATACTAAACAACACATAAATTATGAGGGTTAAAAAAAGTGAAATAACAAAAGAATGAGAACAAAAGAATGAGACCATATAGCAAACAGGCAAATTATATTTTAATATAAGTAATAATTTTAAGAGTTAATTATATAATTGGTCCCTGTGCTTTATATAAAATAATAGATTTGGTACTAAGCGCTTTTTGTAACAGATTGGAGCATTGTGTTATAAATTTTGTAACAACTTAAGGTATTAAAATTAACATCCGCTAGTTATTCTGTTAAATCTAAAGATATATCTGTCTTTTAATTTTATAAGGACTACTAATATAGTTAAAGGGACTGTTTATGTCATTTATTATATATAACGTATTGTCTGTGTAATTTACATACGTACATACGTACATAGGTACATAGGTACATACGTACATACGTACATACATGCATACTTACATACGTACATACATACATACATACATACACACATATATTAATGACATATTTGTTCAAGAATAATTTCATTACCACCATCGCTGGACACCATCGCCGGCCACCACCACCAGCCACCCCCACTGACCACCACCCCATCACATTCTCCTCACCACCGCCATTGTTTTCAGCTTTATAAATGAAACAACAACATTACCAACATCGATAGCTTCACCACCACCGACCACCAACCACCGACCATGTATCCAATCACCACCACCAACTGCCACCAGCCCCCACCACCACTAAGCAAGAACCACCGGTCGGAAGTGACCACCACCAGCCCCCACATCATCACCACTATCGCAACCCATCACTATCACCACATTACCACCGTCGGAATCACCACCATCGGAACATCTCCATCGCTGCGTCATAACCATTTTCACATCATCTTCATCATTATCATCTCCACCTCTACAATATATTGCTCCATTATTATCATCTTAACAACCCCCATTCCTTTTACCCTATTAACTCTAAAATTTTAAAAAAAACACCCAAATCGTTGGCTAGTCATTGAAATCAATAGTGGTGAAACCATGGGTGTTCGTGAGGCTTAGTTAGGGTAAGATCCAATCCGCACCTTGCCCAATTTCTTGTGACTATTGCTCAATTAGGCTTTAGATCTCAATTAGGGGTGTTCGGTGGTGGTTGGGTGTTCAGAGGGTTAGCGCTTGAAGGTGAATGAAGTGATATTGAACAAGGTTGTGGCAGGCGGCGGCGATGGTGAGTGGCGGCGACAGTGAACTAATTATGATGCGTCTTTGAAATGTGACAGGGAAGCGGAGAAGATGACAACGGGGATAGTTGGGTTTGGATTCTTTTATTTTTTTATATTCAATAGTAAATTACCCAAATAGTCCTAAACTAAAAGAGAGAAATAATGTGAGAGAAGTGGTCTCTGAAAAAGTATTTTAGTTATTGAGCAATTTTGGTTTTGGTCCCTGTGGTTTAATCATTTCTGTCCAAAAAGTGATCTTTGATCATATCATGCCCTGTGGTTTTATTTTTTAACGGTTTTGGTCCCTAACACTAACTCTGTTAGTTTTTATAGTTAAATGTAAGAGTGCTTTGGTCATTTTACATTTGAAAGACTAGTTATGTATATATTAGATTAGGATAATTGTTGTAATTTTTTAAAACAATAAAAATAAAAAAACAAAATTTAAATCTAATTCAAATTGTTATGGGTCCCATATGCCACCATCGACCACCATCGTCCTCCTCCCTCCGACCACCCCACCCACCACCCCTCTCTCTATATATATGTATCTATATGTGTATGTATACATATGTTATCCCCTCTTGTTATCCCCTAATTTCTCTTACCCCAACAAATGTAACCCTAAAAAGCCTTTTGCATTGCATATTTAAGAAAGAGAGAGTGTGTGTGTGAAAGATATGAAGCTCATAGATACATGTTTGCAGAGATAGAGAAAGAAAGAAATAAAAAACTAAACAGATTCATGTAATGGAAGAAGTTTATTGTTTTGGTGATTTGGGGCCGTAATTCGATTCAAAAGCAAAGATTTTGGGGTGTTTCTTCGTTTTCAATTGGTAAGTTCAATACCCTTTTGAATCAAACAGATCTGATTTGAGTTTTTGGTTTTGATTGATTGATCTAGGGTTTCTATGTGTTCAAATGAGAGATCTGGTGTTTGCAAAAGGGGAGATTATAAGAAATCTTGATTAGGGTTGTTCAGAAATCACACCGCAGTGCCACTACCACCGCCTGCAGGTTCACCACCGCCTGCACCTGCGCCACCGCCACCGCCTGCGCCACCACCACCGCCTGCGCCACCACCACCGCTACCTCCACCGCAGCGCCACCACCACCGCCTTCACCTCCACCACCGCCTGCGCCTGCCACACCACCACCGCTTGCGCCACCTCCACCACAGCGCCACTGTCACCTGCCTCTACCACCGCCTGTGCCTGCAGCGCCACCGCCACCTCTTTGGGTCTAATTCAAGAAGGCAGTTGAATTAGATTTAAGTTTTGTTAGTTATTTAAAAAATTACAACAATTTTCCTAATCTAATGTAATTTACATAACTAGTCCTCCAAATGTAAAATGACCAAAGTACCCTCACATTTAACTGTAAAAACTAACAAAGTTAGTGTAGGGACCAAAACCGTTACAAAATGAAACCAAAGGGCATGATAGGATCAAATATTCCTTTTTGGACTAAAATAGTTAAACCATAGGGACCAAAACCAAAATTTACTTTTGTTACAAAATTTAAGACACAATACCTCAACTTATTACAAAAAACCTTTAGTACCTAAACTTGTTATTTTAGATAAACCACATGAATCTATTATGTAATTAACTCTAAATTTAAAAAGTAAGTCATGAAAATAACATAAGTATATCTTAATATTTGTGTTAGATAAGTTTTCTATTTATATAGATACGTAAAACTTTTATCAAAGTGATAATTTTTGGCCATATATTTCTACTTAAATATTTTTCATATTCTATTAAAGCAACTTTACATTAAAAATAAAAATATATATAGGTGTGTGAGTACTATAACAGATTGTGAAATGAGAAGGTTGTTATTTTGGTTTTTAATTGACCATGATGTAAGAAAAAGAACCGCCGTGAAGGACTCACAAATATACACGTATACATATATTTGTGCGCGTATGTGATACCCTCCATTATGTACTTAGAAAACTTGTTACAAACTAATACGTAATATACAAACACCCACTTTCATCGTTATTTCCCACAAAACTTAGAAAAAACTTGAAAATTATCTTATCTTAAAATTAACAATGAATCATGTGAGGGTCACCTTAACAAATTTAATGGAAAAAGCTGAAAGTCTGAACCTAAATCTTATCTAAATTCATATCCACAAGTTATTCATCAGAACAAGCCTAAAATGTTAATTTTCTAAAACTGTTTGTGTTTAGTAAGCACGTGTCAGTGGTTTCCAATAAATCAACGAAAAATTTGTGAAACTGAACTTTTTCTTCAGATTGCGGAGGCTGCATGCTGTAACAGTATAGAGGGAAATTAAAATTATGTTATTTATTTTTTCTCTAGCTGATGATAATTTTTAAAATGAGAAAATAAAGCAGAAATGAATATTAATTGGTTACTATTTAATTACTATTATTATTATTTAATTTAACTGAAATTAAACAATTCTAAAACTTATTTATTACTCAATAAATTTTCAGTTTGCAATTCCTCACGGCAAACATACGATTTTCACGAGACAAAAGTAGTAGTTGTAAGTTGTTTTCAAATCATTAGAAAAATATTAATTTAAAAGGTATTCTAACATGTTTCACAATTTGGTCTATATTAATACCCACAACAACTCCGGTATCCCAAACGATTTTCAGAAGACGACAGAAACCAAGTAGTTGCATGGAACAAAAAAAAATTTGTTTGTATACTACATAGAGATAGTCCTACGAATTTTAAACTTGAAAACATGCTTCAAATGCAAATATAATATTCGGTTAAAAAGTCACAGCCTTAGTTGATAAAATATAATATTATCATTTGATATATAGTGAATTAATTATTTAGATAAGCTTGCGAAATCACAGAGAAATTTCATTCACTCACAAGTGCATGTTTGAAAGAATAAAATATCCATTTGAGCCGACGGCTTTGACTATC
Organism: Flaveria ramosissima; assembly: GCA_025215565.1. NCBI lineage: Eukaryota > Viridiplantae > Streptophyta > Magnoliopsida > Asterales > Asteraceae > Flaveria > Flaveria ramosissima. The sequence continues at coordinate 37,405 of JACVEC010000248.1, read as the reverse complement.
TCAGACCATAAATACCACACATGCGTTAGTAGTAGACTCACCACTCTTAGAGATCCAATACATATTCTCTTCAAAGGTTCTTGTACTACTAACTATAATTACATCTTGATTATATACCATATTTTGCAAGTATGGGAGCAGGTGGCCGGATGTCGGATTCATCTGATCAGGTGAAAGACGTCCTGAAACGTGTACCCATCGATCCACCATTCACGTTGAGTGATTTGAAGAAAGCAATCCCATCCCATTGCTTTGAGCGATCTGTCATCCGCTCATCATACTATGTTGTTCACGATCTTATTATTACCTACGCCTTTTACTTCCTTGCAAACACTTACATCCCCCTTCTCCCCGCTCCTTTCGCTTACTTAGCATGGCCCGTTTACTGGTTTTGCCAGGCTAGCATCCTGACAGGCTTATGGGTGATTGGTCATGAGTGTGGTCACCATGCCTTCAGTGATTACCAGTGCGGTTGATGACACTGTTGGCCTTCATCCTCCATTCTGCCTCTCTTTACCCCTTATTTCTCTTGGAAGTACAGCCATCGAAGTCATCATGCCAACACAAACTCGCTAGATAACGATGAAGTTTACATTCCTAAAGTAAGTCCAAAGTCATGATTTACTCCAAAGTTTTAACAAAACCCACCTGGTCGAGTCTTCACTTTGGTTTTTAGGTTGACCCTAGGATTTCCTTTGTATCTCTTGACTAATGTTTCTGGGAAGAAATACAAAAGATTTGCCAACCATTTCGATCCATTGAGTCCCATTTTCACCGAGCGTGAACGAATTCAGGTTCTGCTATCGGATCTGGTATTCTTGCCGTATTATATGCGGTTAAGCGTCTTGTAGCAGTCAAAGGATTCACTTGGGTGCTGTCCATGTATCTAATTCCTGTGATAGGCGTACATGCTTTCTTCGTTTTGATCACTTATTTGCATCATACTCATCTCTCCTTGCCTCATTATGATTCTACCGAGTGGAACTGGATCAAAGGAGCATTGTCGACGGTCGATAGAGTTTAGGATTTTCTAAATAGAGTGTTCCATGACGTTACACACACTCACGTTTTGCATCATTTGATCTCATACATTCCACACTATCATGCAAAGGAAGCTAGAGACGCGATCAAACCAGTTTTGGGTGATTATTATAAGATCGACAGGACTCCAATCTTTAAAGCAATGTGGAGAGAGGCTAAGGAGTGCGCATGTACATTGAGCCTGATGAAGATAGCAAACACAAAGGTGTGTACTGGTACCATAAATTGTGATCATTGGCATAAGCAAAATGTACTCTGAAGTTTGTCACGTTTGATTCGTTTATATATCTAGAATAACTTGTCTTGGAGCAAAGATTCACAATTGTACTTGATTGAACTATTATACAAAATGTGTATCTTAAAGCATTATGTTAACACTAGCTCGTGTTTTATCTAGGTTATAATGAAATTGATATCAATGTGCTTGCTTCTACTATGATAAGCTTGATTTTGGTTAAGAACACAGGAGAGACGTTATCACAAAAAAATAGTAGTTGCCTTTTATTGCTCTTGAAATATGTTGGGTTAATCGTGATAATTACAAGAAACTAGTATTAAGTCCCATGCGTTGCTGCGGGGGGCGGAAACCATGTCAATTAGCACCAAGGATACACCGCCGTTAGTGACCACCAACCGAAACGTAGAACCAATGACGCATCACGGTAGGCGCGAAACGTAAAACATATAAAACAATATCTAAGTCGATCTTGAACCAGTGCGTTGTGACGGTACCATTAAATGAGAAAAAAATAAGCGTAAACACGTGAATTACACACGCACACTGTGGCGTGCTAACTCGTAAAATGTAGACCGAAACGTAAAACGAAAATTTTTAAAATATAAAAAGTATAGGGATCAAAGTTAAAAGTAAAAAAAAATATTTGGGTTAAATTGTAAAAGTATTGGGTTAAAATAAAAAAATTGAAGATTAAAAGGAATAAGACAAAACTGGGTACAACCCTAAAAGCATGTTGTATAACCCTAATGCATAAAAAGTTTGTAATTAGTATATATATAACTAGTCTTTTTGCGATCAAGTGTTTTTCACTTTTAGCGACAAAATATCGTCTCCATAACCTATTGCGACGAAGTTTGGTCTCCAAAATTTCGTCGTCATTTCTCCGTCCTATCAAGTCAATATTTTCGTCGCTATAAGTTTCGTCAAGATAAAAAATCTATAGTGACGAACTTTAGTTGCATCAGTATTGTCTTTAAATATATTCTTTAAAATAAAAATAAACTTTATCAATGGAAATATTACTTATTGCGACGAAATGTGGTGGCTATAGAGGATAACTATAGCGAAGAAATTAGTCTCAATAGGTGTTATTTAACTTTTTTTATTCTTTTCCAGATTATAAAATAAATAATTCTACAAAATTCATAAATACAAAATCCTCAAATTGTCAAAAAAACAACATTCAAATATACTAATTAAACGTAGAAATTGAAATATCATCATATCGGTCAAATACAATTATCCGTATAAAAACAAACAAACTAATCATATTGATCATCATCTTCATTAGGTTAACTGGATGAGTCGTGTAAGTTGCGTTTTGGTTAACAATAGTATTTCATTTATTTGTTCTTGTAAAAACGCATTCTATTGTCACAACTCTACTATAGCCTGATTTGTCTTTCAAAACGTTCTCTCGCTTGTTGATTCTCTTCATCCCTATTTACATTAGGGAACATGTCCGGAGTTACACTTCTCACTATTTGACCAACGCCTTGTATGGGTGAACGCCGAGTGTCACACCCCAACCTTGACGGCGGAAACGTCGAGGAGTGAGAGTGAGAGTTAAGATCGTTCTAGCCACATAACGCTATTAATAACCTATATAATAAACCAAATATAATTTAAACATAAGTTTCAATTGTCACATTACAATCATAAGTTTCAAAGAAAATAAAAGCATAACATGGAATGTATCAAATCATTCTATTTTATTTATTAATCTAGGTCCATTCCTAGATGTGCAAGCTTCAATGTGTAGATAATCAAACTTGGGCGTTTCCTGAAACATGTTAAAATAAAGGGTCAACAATAATGTTGGTGAGCATTCCATAGTTTTTAATACATAAGTATATAAAAGATGGCAATTCAAGTCATAAGTTAGTGAATAAAGTGATTAGGGATGCTATGAACAATGCAACAATCAAACCTTGACAATGTTTTACAAGTCTCAAACGTTAATAAAAGTATATACGATCAGCTAAGTGTACTTGGATCAACCAAGCAGGCTTGTCTTACCCATAGATCTATGACTTCGCTGGGCTAGCAATAGTTAATGATTGTACATATAACGCCATAACATGGTAACCACATAAGTTCAACTAACCACAACTTAACATGATGAATTGCCATAAAGTTTACAAGTTTTAAATAAGTTTACAAGTGCAAAGTATAAGTTAACATGTTTCACCCCAAAGTGTGAAATTAAACAAAAAGGGGGTATGGAATACTCACATGATCAAAAGTATTTATTGGATGATTAATAAGAAAAATAATCAAAAGCGTCGATTCAAAGTAGTCCTTCACAATGCACCTAAAATATATGTATTCACAAAGTTAAGGTCAAATTAAAATAGGTTTAACGTTTTAATGGAAACTAAAGTTTTAATTGGATTTTGGGATGTTAATAATTTATAATCCAACTAACATGATGAATTTTGGTTATGCTTTGCCAATATATTATTTAATCATTTTACTACGTACGAATAAAGAAAACATTTGTCCCAAAGTCTAAATATAATTTAAAATAATCTTTTAAGATAACTCTTATTTTAAACAATAATATATATTTGTTATTTGAACAAATAATGATTAGATGAGTTATAACAATATTTAATGTCTATTTTATAAGAATATAGTTTAAGCATATTATTTGAACAAACAACCATTTATTAGATTATTAAAACTATATTTTAACTTATAAGAAATAATCTAAATGTATCTTTTGAACAAATAGTAATTTAAATAGTTAACCAACATTAAAATCCTTTTTTATAAAAAATTTAACTAATTATGTCATTTGTTTTGTAAAAAAAACAAGAACATAAATTTCTAGGCAACATTTAAAAACATCTAAAATTCTCATCTTTTATAAAATGTTTTTTTATTTTTAAATTTTAAAAATATTAAAAATATAGTAGAAGGCTAAAAGCCTCAAAAAAAAATAATGTGGAGTGGCCGGGGTCGAACCCGGGACCTCCAGGTTTACATGGGTGTGTGTTACCATTAGGCGAGGTCGCCTATGCCTGTCATAAGTTGGATCTTAATTTTTATAAACATAACCACAATGAATCCCCAAACCACATGAACCCTAGATTGATTCATACCCAAAATTGAACCCAAATTCGCGGTTGATAATGAAATTAATTATAGGGCTTTTGTTCGTTATGATGAAATGAATTGGTGGGTGGTTTCATTTACCTGATTCGGTGTTAGATGAAGGTGGTTGAATCAAGAACAAGTCGCGACCAAAGCCGTAGATGGTTCAGTTAGCAAATGATATTGATAATCAAATTCACTTTGCAGAAGAAAGCTTCCACTAGCCTTAATGACGAAAAGCCTTCTTCCAATTGTGAATTATAAAGCTCGGAATGTGGACTTCGAATGTGTTGCAGGTCGCGATCGAGTTGGTATTCGAACGAGATTTGATTTGTGTGTTTTCAGGTTAAATTGAAAGTTGTATTTGGTTAATGATTGATAGAGGATCGTTTAGGTTAGTTTAATTGGATTATTATGAGAAGTAACTGCTCGAACGGCTAAATGGTTTAATGTGTTACGGTTATGGAATCGATTTGGCTTGAAACCGATGTTTAAGCGCAATTAAGTCGTGTATTCAAGTTCGAAATGTACATACGAACGATTCGGTCGGTTTTGGGTGTCAAAATAGTAACGTTTGGGGGGTGCTTGGCCGTCGCCGGAGCTCGCCGGAGCTCCGCCGGATGGTTGGCCGGAAAAACGGGGTTAAGGGTGGAGGGTTGGTTTTTAAAGAATTTACATATCTAGCCCCTGTAATTTAATTGTTTAACATTTCATGTTTAAAACATTCTTTTAAAGTTTCAAAATTGACAATAAAACCCCCTAAACTTCTTTAAACCTTTTTAAGTTTATTAAGTTTTACATATTATTATCATTGATAATATATGATTATTATTTTCTTAGTTTATTATTAGTTATTATTATTATTATTATTATTATTATTATTATTATTATTATTATTATTATTATTATTATTATTATTTTATTATTATTATTATTACTTGCTAGTATTATTAATATCATAATTATTACTCTTATAAAAAGTTATTAATGTTATTATTTTTATGATTATTAATATGTTCAATTTTAATAGATAAACTATAATCTTTTCACACTAAAGAATTAAAGACTAACTAATCAATAATCACAAATAGACCCAAGTTTCATGAAAAACATAAATAGTCCTTATAAGAATAAACGACGTTAATTTTATTTAACCAAAATTACAAGATGTTACACTGAGAGCCTAAAGCTTCTCTAAGACATAAGAACTCATCCACCGATGTCTCATCTCCACCCGGGCTTGACACTGATTTATTATATTGTTCACTATTTTTTTCCTGCATTAAACAATAAAATATAAACACATTAAATTATTTACTAAACGATAACATTCTTAACTTTCAATGAGCTTCGTTCATAATGAAGTGTCGAAGATTGTCACGATTCGGGATCCAAAGTCGATTCAAGAAGTACCACATGCCATTCGGTTTTGTCTCCAGTGTGTTCCGAACGTGACCGAACTTAGACATCAAATCTTCATCCTTCCCTTCGTCGGTTAATGCCGCTTGTTGAGCCTCGCGAATGCATAACTCGAGGTCACTATCGATCCTTATGTTTTGGAGCATGATAGTAGCCTCGTTGACATCCACATGGATCTCGGTATCAAATTCTCCTAGCGTATCAAACCATTGCCTTCGATCTCTCCTGAAGCGAGACAGTCTTATTGTGAACCTTGCGACTTAGCGCGCGTCGGCTACAACATTCGCCTTTCCAGGATGGTAGCGAATGTCGCAGTCGTAGTCGCTAATTAACTCGATCCATCGTCTTTGTCTCATGTTGAGATCCTTTTGGTTAAACACGTGTTGGAGACTCTTATGATCGGTGTAGTGTATGCTATGCATTGCGTCCCATATAAATAGTGTCGCCAAATCTTCAATGCGAAAACCACAGCACCAAGTTCAAGATCATGAGTTGTGTAGTTCACTTCATGAACCTTCAATTGCCTCGACGCGTATGCTATAACTTTGCCTCGTTGCATGAGAACACAACCAAGACCTTGATTAGAGGCATCACAATATACGGTGGTAAAGTCGTCGTTTCCATCGGGAAGTGTGAGAATAGGAGCGTTACACAACTTGCGTTTCAATGTCTCGAAAGTCTCTTCTTGCTCGGGTCCCCATTCAAAGAGTCGATTCTTTTGAGTTAGCGCCGTTAATGGTTTAGCAATCTTCGAGAATTTGCTTTGCTATGAACCTACGGTAATATCCTGCTAAACCCAGAAAAGAACGAACCTCGGTTGGGGTTGTTGGAACGCACCAATTCTTCACGGCTTCAATTTTAGCAGGATCAACGTGAATTCCTTGGCTATTCACCACATGCCCTAAGAATTGAACTTCTTCCAACCAAAATTCACACTTGGAAAACTTAGCGTACAATTTGTCCTTCTTCAAAAGTTCAAGAACTTGTCGCAAGTGTGTCTCGTGATCGACTTTCGTCTTGGAATATATAAGAATGTCATCAATGAACACGATTACGAACTTATCCAAATACGGTTTACATACTCGATTCATGAGATCCATGAACATGGCAGGCGCATTGGTCAAGCCAAAAGGCATAACCATGAACTCGTAGTGTCCATATCGAGTACGAAAAGCGGTCTTTGGAATGTCATCATCGTGAACACGTAGTTGATGATACCCTGAACGTAGATCGATCTTTGAGAATTGAGTTGCTCCTTGAAGTTGGTCGAAGAGATCATCGATTCGAGGAAGAGGGTATCGGTTTTTGATAGTAAGCTTGTTGAGTTCCCGGTAGTCGATGCACATACGAAATGAACCATCCTTCTTCTTCACAAACAGTACAGGTGCACCCCACGGTGATGAGCTAGGGCGAATGAAACCCCTATCGGTCAACTCTTGCAATTGACTAGCTAATTCTTGCATTTCAGACGGTGTGCAAGACGATAAGGTGATTTAGCCACAGGGTTTGCGCCAGGAATTAAGTCAATCTTGAACTCAACTTCTCGCACGGGAGGTAACCCTTTAAGATCCTCGGGAAAAACCTCGGGAAAGTCTCGCACAACAGGAATGTCTTTCAACTCCCTACCCTTGGCTTTTGTATTAACTACATATGCCATGAAAGCCATGTAGTTTTTACTTAAGCACTTGCGGGCCTTGATGCAAGACATGAGTTTGAGTTTTTGGGATGTTTTCTCCCCAAAAACCTTCAAAGTATCTCCAGTCGGTAAAGGAATTCGGATACACTTCTCGAAACATAGAATTTCCGCACGATGTTTGGCTAACCAATCCATACCAATGATAACATCAAAGCTTCCCAATTGCATAGGAATAAGGTCGACGAAGAACTCGTGTTTGTTAAGGCTTAAGTGCAGTCACGTATTACGATGTCCACCACAATAGATTTTCCATCGGCGACTTCGACCGTGAAAGATCTTTCTAGGTTGACGCGCGGTTTAGAAAGTAAAGACTCGAATTCCAAGGACACGAAACTCCTATCGGCACCCGAATCAAACAATACAGATGCATAACGATTATTTACAAGATACATACCTGTTTGGTAACAACCTATTATTGGTATGATGAACATAGATAGGAAATTTTACAAGACAAGAAAGGACTAAAAGAAATTCAACGGCGTACCATTCACCACGTCGTTGTTGGCTTGTGCTTGGTTGGCGTTGATGTTGAAAGCCCTTCCACGAGCCGGTGGCACAGTTCCCGCATTGCGAGGACATTGAGGGCGAATATGGCCAGCCTCGCCACAGTTGTAGCAGGTTCGGTTGGTAAGCATGGCAGTGTTATTTGGTGCACGAAGACAGGTAGCCACCAAATGACCATACTTTCCACACAGCGAGCAGACTCGGCATGGAATGTTGCTTGCATGATGGTACTTGCACGTGTTACACATAGGATGTGGGCCAGCATAAACTTTAGCCATGGGAGCTTGATTCGCAACCACCATTTGTTTTTGAGGAGCGTTTGGGGCGGTCACAGCGTAGTTGCGTGTCGGATAGAACTTACGCTTTTTGTTTTGAGAAGATGACTGCCCTTACCTCCTTTGTTGCCTCGGGTATCACCTTCGCAACAGACTTGGAACCCTTTGCCGACATAGTGCCAGCTCTTATATGATTCTCGGTGAGCTGTGCAGTGATGGTAATTGCTTCCTCCAAAGTTGTGGGCCTACTACCCACCACGGCATCTTGAATTTGAGGTGGCACCCCCTTGATAAATTTCTCGATGTTACGGGGCACGGTGTCCACCATGTGTGGTAGGAGCATACTCAACTCATGATGCCGGGTGGAATAAGCCAAATGATTCCCACCATCCTGTTTGAGGTTCCAGAACTCCTCCTCTAACTTTTGCAACTCGCTCCTCGGACAAAACTTTTGGATCATGATCTCCTTAAATTCCTCCCAAGGTAAGGCCAAAGCAATCTCGGTTCCACGGTTTATTTTTTCACTATTCCACCATGTGAGTGCTCGTTGTTGAAGAACACTTGTGGCATAGCGAACCTTGAACTCGTTGGGGCACTCACTAACAATGAACGTGTTCTCCATACTTTCAAACCACTCGAGAAGTCCAGTGGCTCCTTCTTTTCCACTAAAACTAGTGGGTTTGCACGAGTTGAAGTGTTTGAAGGTGCAAGTACGGTTGTTCCCTTGTTGATTGTTCCCATTTTGATTGTTGCTATTGTCCCCATTAGCACCACTATTGTTCCCATTGGTGTTGTTGTTGTTGCTATTAGCCATTAGTGTGCTATTAAGTTCAGCAACCATAGTCGGGAGAACGGCAGCCATTTGTCGGGCAATCATGGCAGCCAGCTTACGGTCGGAACTTCCACGCTTGCCATGGTGACGAGACATGCTGGATATACAAAAACGAGTTAGTTACAGGAGCGGGGATAACAAAGGATAGTAGTTTAACAAAGATAAGCTAAGGGTTATATGGTACACGGGATGTTTCCATTTGGTAACGCATTAACCATGTGTAAACGTTGACACGTCAAGGTGAATGATTCCATTTACCTTAGAAACTTGTGTATATTGACCATAGTTTATCACTCATCCCAGAAATCCCCAGGTAAGCATAATTAGTCCCGTAGGATTTATGCAATATGCTTGCCTTAGCCCGAGGGCCTTTTGCCAGGAAAACCAGGATACAGGTGTCTATGTGTCACACAATGCAGGATCGGGTTTTGTCACTTAACACTTGTATTTCTCTCAACTCACTTATAATAGTCACTCAAACAAGATGAAGCAATGTCTTTGACAAGAGTTGATGATAATATAATAAGTAATCAAAGCAACAAGCAGAAGTATTTTCAAGGTACTTGTATATATTACTTCTCAACTCAAGATTACAAGACACTTACAAGCATGGAACATGAGTTACAATGAGAAACTATATATACTAGATCCTACAGCCGGTTATACTTGATACCAGCTGGAAACCTAAGACTAAAGCATATACTACAATGCTATAGTTAAGGTATCTTAGATAAAGTATTATCTAAGATATGGTAGTCATGACATGTCCATGACTTACCTTTTGTCACCAACTAAAGATGGCAACTGTACTTAACATAAAAAGGTAAACAGTAGATTAAAGTATGGTCAACTACATGGCTTTTGAGAAAACGCCATGCAGTATCTCAGAGATTTGCAGCGGACTGTCAGACAGACCATACTTATGTCTACTGGATAATAGAAGTGTCTTCCGAAGGTTAACTGGCTTCGGAAGAACAAGTTCTTCCGAAGCCACTTATACTTCGGAAGATGCAGATGCTTCTATGCTTCCGAGGCTTTAAGGACTTCTTTATTCTTCGGAAGTTGACTTCAGAACTTTGTCTTCAAGTCTTGAACCTTCGGAAGTAGCTTCTTTACCTTCGGAAGTTGGAGTTCTCCTTCGGAAGTGTATTTTACACTTAGACTTCGGAAGAACTCTTACTTCCTTCGGAAGTCCCACACTTGGCTTCGGAAGTCCTTTGCATGTAGTACTCAAAATCTTCTAAGTGATATGGTTTGGTTGCAATTGCAACAGCCTCTTATGATCCAACAAACTCCCCCTAGGCTGATGCTACCAAAACTTCACTTATCTCTACTTCTCAAAGTTTTCAGCACCAGGGACAGAAGATATTTGTCTGTCTCTCTGTTCTTCCCGGAAGTAGTGCTGAGAAGCTTGTACAAGTCATTCGTGGATAGGAGATCCAGTCTATCACTTTGAATGACATGCACCCTTTGTTGTGATCCCCTGAAGAGAGTTAGTTGACGGGAGTTGTAGTCATACTCCCATCTAACTATGGACTCAAGTTCAGGACCTTCAAACATTTGAAGAAAGGCTTTGCCTTTGGTTGCTGATCCTTTCCTTTCCTCCTCCTCTCTCCGCTTTGACTCCTCTTCGACCTTGCTTCTTGCAGTGAGCTCGGCCATGTGAAGGCTGCCTAGATGATTTCTGATGTGAGCAGCTACTTCGGAGTTTGAGGGGTTGGAGAATGGTTTCTCTGCTAACTCAGCAATATCGAATCTGCTTAAGTGTAGCAGAGATGAGGCATTCAGCCTGTTAATCTCACCATTCTCTCTCTCAACAACAAAGTTGTGGAGAAGAGTCTTCGAACCTCCACTGGACTATCTTCTTTCTGGGTACAAGAGATTGTCTTGGTACCCTATCTCCTTTCTTTGTGTCCAGCAGAGTCACCAGCCTTCTCCTCAGCTTCTTTTCTTCCTCATTCAATGTATCTGAATTGAGGCCAAAGAGTCTTGCGGCTTGGTCCAAAGTTCCTCTTGGCAGATCAAGAAACTCATCTCTTGTGAGGGAACTTGAGGATCCATCAACATAAGTCAGGTTGACTGTATCCTCCTCACATGAGATGTCGCTTAGAGTAGTGCAGTTGATGAGCTTGGTTTTGATCTCCTTGAATTCCTTCATTGAGAGATGTTTGGAAGGCCGAGGGGATGGTTTGATTGGTTGTTGGGTAGGTTTAGGAGGTTGGGTTCTGGGTAAGGCTTTAGGTTGGATGATGGGTAGTTTAGGTGGTTGAGGTGAGGGAGTTGGTAGATGGGAAGGTGTAGGTTCAGGGGTGAAAGGTTCAGGTTCAGTTTTGATTGGGAAGGGAAAGGGTATTGGTTCAGGTTGATGTTGGGTTTGGATATTTGGCTGAGGGGGCTTTGAAGGTCATCCCCTGTCCCTTCTATACATCTCCTTTCTTCTCCCTGCACGAATGTCAGCCTTGATTGATGTCACTGACATGTCGTTGCAGAGTCTTCTCAGACATTGGACCCACTTGCCTGCCAGAGAAGCCTTGAGCTTTTAGTTCTTCTTTCCAAGCTTTGTCACCTATCTTCTTGGGGCGGCAGACAGTCCAGCTTCTTCCTTCTTCTTCTTCTCTACCAGCTTCTCCCTTGCAGCTCTCTTTCTCTCCTTCTCCATTTGATCTTGCTCTTTGTTAAAGAGCCACAAGATCGTGTCACTGTTGTGTGGAGACAACTCCTCTTGAGAGAATCCTCTGGAGAGTAGAGAAAGTGATCCTTTCTCTCCTGAGCTGCAGATCAGCTTCTCTTTCTTTTCTCAGCCTTTCTTCTTCTAAGGCCAACCTTGCAGCTTCTTCTTTTGTTTTTTGCGCTGTTTTTCAGCAAGGTTGCCTTTTCAAGCTCTATCAGCTCCTCTAATGGTAGCAGGAGTACATCTTCCGAGGCAGCCCCTAGACTAACAAGTCTATCGATTACCTCCACCCTTCTTCTATTGTTGATTGCCTCTTGGTTGGCTGCAGCTGCTTTTGAACTTGCAGCTAACAGTTTCCCAGTTGGCAGTCTTCCTTTCCTTTTAAGTTTCTCCATCCTTTCTTCTTCCAGAAGCTCTTCCGAAGTCATCTTCCTTTGCCTTTAATGTCTTCGGAAGTGAAGCTTAGCTACTTTGTGTGGTTCTGGGTAGAAGATTCAGGTTCAGGTTGGATGGTGGAGTGAGGTAGGAGCTGAGGTCAATGCAGATGTAATGGCTAGTGGTTTGGCTGAGAAAGTCCTCCCTATTAACCTCAGATGCAAGTTCCAGAATTGCATCTGTGACTATTAGATCATCGGAAAGAGAGAACAGTCCTTCCGCAGCAGCAATTTCAGCTTCGGAAGTTTGAGTTGGTTCTTCCGAGGCTTCGAATTGTGCTTCGGAAGCCTGTGTGAAAACACACCTTCTGTCCCAACTATTTCAGTTGTTGGGCCATCAGTCCTAGTTTCCCTTCGAAATCAATCTCAGGTTCCACTTGGGCCTTAGGTTGACCAACTTCCTCAACAGTGGTAGGAGGTGCATTCAACCTCTGAAGCTCTTGAGCTCCAAAGTATATCACAGACATATCCGGACTAGGTTGATCAATGAGGGACTCTAAAAGGAACTTGTTGAAGATCCTATTTAGATCCTGAAGCATCCTTTGATCCACTTGAATCACAAACTGGAGAGAGGCTCAGGGAAGATGGCGGCTTGTTGTTTTGAGCTCAAAGAAGTGAGAGCTTGACTGAAAGAATCCTGTCTTTGACTTAGTTCCTCAACATTCTCCCTTTTTGGTAGCATCATCTTGGTAGAATTAGCTTGAGAGGTAGATGAGCTAGAGGAAGAGGTCAAGGAGACTTGAACGGGTACATGCCTAACAGATCTCTCAATCTGTTTCTCAGCTAGTTTGACCTTGAGACTTTCAATCTCAAGTTGCTGAGTGGCAGACCTATCCTCTAAAGTCTTAACCTTGATTCAAGGTTTGAGACTTTAGAAAGTAGGTCTCTTATTGTGAGTTGCAGTCTTCCCTCATCTTTTTTGGAAGAATCACGGAGAGATGATGAGGTAACATACCTAGTATGTCATCCTCACCACCAGATGTGGTTTCTTGGCACCCCTGGTTTCCCTTGCACAATGATGTCTCTTTCAGAGGCATCGTAGGGCATGGTTGCCGTAGATTCAGTCTGACTATTGTTACCACTGTCCTAAGGATCCAATGAGGCTCCTTCAGTAGTGGCAGCTGAATCTACATGAGTCCCCTCCACATCAGTGGGACTCACCTCAGTAGGGCTTTGCTGGTGTGGGCTAGAGACAAGAGGTTTCTCTAGGCTCTGTTGATCCTTAATGGGGTGTTGTGGATCAACTTCATTGCCTTGGAGAGACATAGTCTCTTCACCAGCTCCGGTCAATAGGTCAGTAAAAAGAGAAGGAATGAAGACCTAAAGACCCGGGACTTTGATCAATGTCAAAAGGCATTGAGCTGTCCCTTGGTGGCTGCTCAGGGGAGTATAGAGACTCATCCTGAGGCTATCAGCTGGGGTTATGGGCTCATGGGTCTGAGACTGAGGAGACTCAAGACCCATATTGAGGTCAATAGTGAAGGATTGGGGGACCTCTGGCTGAGTGGGAGCCCTTGTTCCACTCTAGCCTTTTTGGTTTTAAGAGGAGGGGCTTGTTCAATCAGAGTAGATTGAACAAGGGTTCGTTTGGTACGTCTCTGATAGGTGACTTTTATTGGAGGAGAAGGTAGATTTGGAATGGTGAGGGTAGTTGCTGGTGTGGGTTCATCACTGTGGGTGGGGGGATAACAGGGATGTCACCAGGAGCCATTGGCTCAATCATACCTGGAAGTAGTGCGGTATCCCTTCCAGTGTAGTTGGTGGACACTCTCTTCAGTACTTTGAAGATAGTTGGCCTCATTTGAGGAGCAGACAGAGCAGCTGCACAGACAACAAGCTCACTCTGATCTAGCTCGCATTATGTGATGTATGTGCTGTAGAAATCTGGGATACATAAAGAATGTGTCCCTTTGCAGATTTCTTCCTATGAGGTTAGTCAGCACAAACCTGGAGTAGTTGAAGCGCAAGCCTTGTACCAACCCATGAACTAGGCACCCGAGTTCATAGGGAATTTGATCCCATCCCCGGATTTGTTAGATAAGCAGTGGAGAACCACATGTAGCAGGAACTTCCACTTGTAGGAGAAGTTGAATTTGTAGACTGTAGACCTGCTTACATCTCCACCGTATCCCATTTGGAGATAAGAGTTATCTAACTCAGACTTGGGGAATTCCGTGCTGCGCCTTCATCATGGAGCTCAAGATGCTCCCTGATGATTTGTTCAGTAACGACCAACTCTTGGCCACATACACTTGACCTGATAGCACGAACCCCATTTAGGGTTTCAACCCGACTATTTGCCCAGAATTCGGACATTTGGTTGGTGTAAATGGTAGGGTTTACAGTCAGTGCTGTGTAGTATGAAGATTGGGCTAAGAAAGAGATAATATCAGAGAAGTCAGCATCCCTTGAAGAGTCAAGGAGTGCGACTTGGTTGTGCTGAGGGTTTAGAGCCATTTAGAAAGATAGAAAGATAGCAAAAGAAAAGTTCTTGAGAGAGGGAGGTAAATTAGAGAAGAAGAAAGCTTTTAGGGCAGTGAATTGGTAAAAAGAGTGTAAGTGATTAACCGGAAGTATTTAAATGGGTGAAATGGCGGTTTAGAGGGTGGTTTGGATAAGATGATGTGAGGGTTCAGAGGATGATGTGACAGGGGCGGTTAAGGTTAAGCCATTTAAATAATCCGACATCATTAACAAAATCTTTACTTTTTACAGAGTGGGGCCCAAAAGATTTCCGTTACACAGTAAAATCCTTCTTCCGAGTATATAGGTATTTCCGAAGGTAAAGTTCTTCCGAAGGCAAATGTACTTCCGAAGATAAAAATTGCTTCCGAAGTTACATGTTGCTTTCAAGTGGAGAGTATTAAGTGCGTCGGAAGTAGATCTGAGATTACCTCAATCGCTTCTTCCGAGACTTAAACTCTTCCGAGAAGAAAATTATCCTATGAGAAATTGCTTCGGAAGTTATGCTAGATATCTTCCGAAGGCAAGTTTCTCTTTGGAAGAACTTATACTTAGATAAGAAAGGATCTTTTGTAACAGGGCTTAGATTGTATTAACATAAGACTTTACATATTGAAAAGGTTGATGTTTTTCAATTGAGATTGACTAATCAATGTTATCATCCCAATAGCTGTAATAAGATACTTAAATCTTTGTTCATCAAATGCTTGGTGAACAAATCAGCATATTGTTCATTTGAGTCGACTTTGACCAGTTTGATAAGATTTTTCTCATGAATATCTCTAATGAAATGATACCTGATGTCAATGTGCTTTGTCTTTGAGTGCTTTACTGGATTTTCAGTGATGGATATAGCACTGTTATTGTCAATGTGGATAGGAGTGCTCATGAAGTTGAATCCATAGTCAATCATCTGGTTTTGAATCCACAGCAGCTGAGCACAGCAACTTGCCAGCAGCAATATTCAGCTTCAGCTTCAGCAGTTGATGTAGAGACACAGGATTGCTTTTTGCATTGCCATGAGATGATCCTTCCACCAAGAAATGACATCCACCTGATGTTGATTTCTTGTTGATGTTGCAGCCACCATAATCACTGTCAGAGTATCCATAGAGATTAAAATCACTATTTCTTGGATACCAGAGACCTAACTTAGGTGCTCCTTTGAGGTATTTGAGGATTCTCTTGACAGCAGTTAGGTGAGACACCTTTGGAACAGCCTGATATCTTGCAACAAATGCAGGTTGCAAACATGATATCAGGTCTACTTGCTGTGAGATACATCAGAGAACCAATGATTGCTCTATACTGATGTTGATCAGTATCCTCCCCCTCAGAGTCAGGGATAAATCATGGTTTCTGGGTATGGGTGTCTTTGCTGCTTTACAATCCTTCATATCAAATCTCTCTAAGATATCATTGACATACTTAGATTGATTGATGAAAAACCCTTCCTTCAGTTGCTTTACCTGAATTCCAAGGAAAAAGTCCATTTTTCCCATAGAACTCATTTCGAACTTCTTCTTCATAATGCTCTCAAAGTCTTTGCACATTTGGTCATTTGAAGAACCAAATATGATGTCATCGACATAGACTTGAACTAGCAAAATGTCTTTCCCAGACTTTCTGATAAAGAGAGTCTTGTCAATGGTTTCCTCTAGTGTAGCCGTTCTTCAGAAGAAATTGAGACAATGTCTCATACCACAGCCTAGGTGCTTGGTGCAGCCCATATAGAGCTTTATCCAATTTGCACACATAGTTTGGATGCTGTGTGGGTCTTCAAATCCTGGAGGCTGGCATACATAGACTTCCCTATCTATATCCCCATATAGAAAGGCACACTTGACATCAAGCTGGTAGACAGTGAAATTCCTGGATGCAGCATAAGCAAGGAAGATCCTAACTGCCTCAAGTCTTGCAACAGGTGCAAAGACATCAGTATAATCAATTCCTTCCTCTTGAGTGTATCCTTGAACCACCAGTATGCCTTGTAACTTGTTTTTGATAATCAAGCCTCTGTCATCTCTTTTGTTTCTGAAAACCCACTTGGTGCCTATAGGTACTTGACCAGATGGTAGCGGACATAGGTTCCAAACCTTCTGTCTTTTGAATTGAAGCAGCTCCTCTTGCATTGATTCAAACCAGCTACTATCCTTTAAGGCATCTTCCACCTTCTTGGGTTCCATTTGGATAAGAAGAGCATGAGTACAGGCAGACATTCCCATTGTGAGTGTCCCCTTGTTCTCACACCATCAGACCCTCAGAGACTTCCCTATGATGTTTCAGCTGGATGAGTATTGTGAATTCTAAGTCTTGGAATCACCTCCAGCTGCAAAGATAGGTCCAAGTTGGACATATTTTGCTCTGGAGCTTGAACTTGGTCCAGCTGTTGTTCAATCTCATTCAATGAGGACTGATTGAATGAAAAGAGAAACATCATCATTTCTTTGCTGTGAAGCATCATAACAGTTGCCTGTTCCTTCAAATGCTGCTTTCATCAGCTTGGTGTTGAGTAGGATCACCTGAGGAGACTTGAGGATCATCAGGTGAATCCTTGTTGAAGTTCCACTATTTCTTGAAATGGTATTATACTGTGTCAGATCTCTCAATAGTAGGAACTTGATTGTTGTGTGTCTTGGAGAACTTGGAGCAGGTCTGGGAAGCTCAAATAGTTGATCTTCATCAGAATTGCATTGAGCACCTGTTCCAGCTGAAAACATTCTCACAAGATGGTTTAGAATAGTTTGGAAACAATTCTAAATCAAAAATATGATCAGGGCCATTCCCCCTAACACAAGGAGTGTGCTCATTAACTACAATGTTGGAGGATTCCTCAAATTGTTGGTTTTTTTAATGTTTATAAAACCCTGTAAGCTTTAGAATGGGAGGAATATCCAACAAAGATGGCATCATCTGACTTTTTCAGCAAATTTTGCTAAATTGTCTTTTGTGTTAAGTATGGTACACCTGCTGCCCAAAGGACCTTAGAAAGCCAATGAACGGGGCCTCTTGTTCCATAGCTCATAAGGGGTCTTCCATGTGGCTTTACTACAAGGACTCTGTTCGTACATAGCATGCAGTGCTGACTGCCCTCTGCCCAGAATGTTAGAGGCAGCTTTGAATCAGCTAACATAGTCGAGCAGCCTCAATAAGTGTCCTATTTCTCCTCTCAGCAACACCATTTTGGAGGTTCTAGGAGCACTGTATTGTCTGGCAATCCCTTTGAGTTACAGAATGAGTCAAGAACAAAGTTCTTAAACTCAGTCCCTTGATCACTTCTAATTATTTTAACCTTGTGATCAACTTGATTTTCTATTTAAGAATAAAAGATTTTAAAGTTCAGCAGTTTCTTTCATCTTAGTTCTTAAAAAGAATACCCATGTAAATCTAGTAAATCATCAACTATCACAAGGCAATATGATTTCATTCCAATGCTCATATACTTGTGGGACCAAATAGATCCATGTGCAATAAGTGTAATGGAGTTAGTGATAGAGTTAACAACTTTGGATTTATGAGAAGACCTGTGTGTTTCCCTTTCAGGCAAGCAACACAGTTATCTTTGCAGAAAAATTCCTTTTTAGGCAAACCATGTACCAAGTTATTTTTAGCCAATTTATTCATTGTCTTAAAATTGACATGACACATTCGTTTATGCCACAGTGTTGACTCATCACTATCAGCTTTGGAAAGAAAGCATGATACTTTCTCCCATTGGGGAAGCATTGTTCCATATCAAGCTTGTACATATCCCCTCTCCTGGGAGATCTAAGAAGCACCAATTCATGAGGAATTGTCATCCAGGTTTGAGGATGATGCACTCATGTTGTGAAAAAGCATTTGATGCTTTTGATCACAAAACTGAGAAAACACTTAACAGGTTGTGTTCAAGCTGTTTGACAAAATTAACTTTGTCAACTTTTAATTTTCTGTTGGATATACTTCCTCTGCCTGAAATATATCCTCCGGCCTCACCTCCAAACTGGACAGGACCTCCATCATAATGTTGAAATTGTTGAAAGAGAGAGATCTGTTCTGTCATGTGCCTGGAGCATCCACTATATACTATCCAAATGTTGTTATTTTGTCATATGGTGTCCCTACACATAAGGTGAGATAATTAGTTTTGATTGGAAACCCAAGCTTTTTGGTCTGGGTTCTTCCAATGAAAGTGACATGATTGAACCAAATTTATGCATGGGGGTTCAATGGATGTCTTTGAAGAAGAGGTTTGGGCTACAGCATCTTCCTTGATCTTCCATTCCATCCCTTGGTTGATCATAGAAGATGAGCTTGATGAAGCTTTTGTAGCTTGGCATTCTTCCGAAGCTTCTTTCTTTTCGGAAGAGACCTTCACCACCTTTTCTTCCGAAGCAGTCTTCTTTTGGGATGGTCTCAAGGGGACTCTTTTGTGAGTCTTTACAGCTTTCACTTCCGAAGCTTTTTCCTCTCGGAAGAAGAGTTTTTTCCGAGACAAGCCTTGCTTCGGAAACAAGCTTTCCCTTTTTCAACACTTGAACCATCTGATATGGTCCAAATGTGAAACCTTCCCTGACTCCTTCTCTTTTAACATTATTTGCATAATGTGTGCTAGCAGGATTGTAATAACAATCTTTAGCCATGTGATTTTGCAAACCACACATTATGCATGCAATGTTAATTTTCTGGGAATTGGAGGGTTGCTGTTTCTTGTTCTTTTTCTCCTCATCAGCAACCTTTCCCTTTAACTTCTGATCCTTTGGTAGGACAGGAGTACTGGTATTATACTCCTTTCCTGAATCAGAAGGTCCAACCACCTGGAATCCTGCTGATATGAATACACCCTTTTGCTTTGGGTCTATCTTCAGCTTGGATTCAGCCACCTTCTTGGCAGTTTTTCTGGCTGCTTTAGCCCTGCTTCTTCTGGCTTTGGTGGTCAGGGAATGATCATCATTTGTCTGGGAGGGCTCAATTACCTGTTCCTTCCCTGTGATGGTCATGGTCTCCACAGTTGCATCACTACTTTGACTCTTTACAAGGTGGGTCAACAGATGGAACCTCTTGCTCTTCAGTACCACATCTTGGTTGTCTTACAGACTCATAAGAAGTGTGGTGGAGCAATTTCATTGGTTCCCAACCCACTTTTGTTTTGATAACAAAGTTTGGAGTGAGAGGATGATGCAAGTATGGCTTGGAAGTTTTGCTCAGCAATAGCATACTTCCTGGCTTGAGCCTCAGCTGTGACAAGCTGGGCTTGAGCCTCAGTCAATTTGGATATTAAATCCTTGATTTGAGTCTTATAGTTGGTGTGTTCATGTTTTAAAAGAGATACAGTTTTCTCTAACTCCTTAATTTTCTTTTGGTAGTCAGATTCAGCTCTTTTAAAGTCAGATTTTAGCACATTTAAAGACTCAATATCGGATTTAATTTCCATATTGTAGTCCTGGTACAACTTTACCTTAGCAATACAAGCAGGGTGCAGAGATGTTCATATACCTTATTTTCATCTGTTCCTGCCATGAGTGCTTGAGCAGGAGTCACATCTTGAACCATAAAGCTCCAGTCAACTTCTTGAGCCATAGCTACAGTTTCAGTTGACTTCCCATTGGGTTTGGTGTAGAAGGATGTGTGGAGGCCTGTGAGGTTCCCGGGTTGGACTTGGGAGCCTTGCATTCCCTTGCAAAGTGGCCAAGCTGGTTACAGTTGTAACACTTAGCCTTGCTCTTGTCAAACCCAAACTTGCTAGTGATTGGGTTTTGAGGGAATTGCCTTCCAGTTCTCTTAAAGAACTTCTTCGCTCTGTAGGTAAGGAGAGCCATTTGCTGGACAATGTCCACATACTCTATGTCATCTGGACTAAAGCACTCAAGATTACGGGGTAAATAAATTTTACAGTAAATGTCATTTTCGTCCTTGGAGTTTCGTTGAATTTGCCACTCAAAATTTATTTTTTGTGCAAAACTGATGATCATTGGAGTGTCCACTCCCTGAGACAAACGCACAGCCCTCCTGAAAGGAGCTTTGCTGAGCTTGATGAGACCTTGGAGTCTCAGGGAATGTGATGTAAGGCCCAGATGAACAAGATGGCTGCTGGGTGTATGACAGGTACTGCTGAGACTGTGAGATACCTGAGCCTTCAGCAACCATTAAAGCGTTGCTGGCAGGAAGGCTCAAGGGTCTGCTTGCTTGGTGACCCTTCTTGCTTTCCATTTCCAAACGGTATCCATCAAGGATCCCATAGAGTTCGGTCATGGTGAGAGTGTTTAAATTCTCTGTTCTCTTAATGGAGACACAGTAGAAAGTCCACTCATTGGGTAGAGCACTCATGAACTTTCTGGTAAGGTCTCTAAGTTCTTGAGTGATTCCCACAGATTGGAGGGAGGAGATAAGATCCATATACCTGAAGTATTGCTGGCTAAAAGTTTCTCTAGCAACATAGGTGAAGTTCTCAAACTGCTGCTTCAGTGAGTCCTTCTTTGAATCATTAGAGCTCGAGTACATTTGAGCAAGTGCATCAAAGAGTTCTTTGGCTGACTTGCAATGCTCAAACCCCACCATGATGGAGTTTGGGATTGCAGTCATGAGAACAGTCATAGCATTGCTGTCAATGTCGAGCTTCTTCCTGTCTTCATCGGAATAGTCCTCAACAGCCTTCTCGATCATGGCACCGTTTCCACCAGCAACTTTTGGCTTGTACGGGCCATTCACGATGGACTGCCACATCTTGCTATCTTGGTATCTGATGAAGCCTTCCATTCTTCTGCTCCAAGACCTGAAGTTTCAGGATCGATGATGGGAGCTTTGGTCATCGTTCCCATTTCAACTTCAGATTTGTTGAGGGCCATTTTTGAGTGAGGTATAAGGAGGAGTGAAAAACTTGGTTGATTAGGATGGTAAGATCTCACAATCAAGAGCCTAAAAAGCTCTGATACCAATTGCAGGATCGGGTTTTGTCACTTAACACTTGTATTTCTCTCAAACTCACTTATAATAGTCACTCAAACAAGATGAAGCAATGTCTTTGACAAGAGTTGATGATAATATAATAAGTAATCAAAGCAACAAGCAGAAGTATTTCAAGGTACTTGTATATATTACTTCTCAACTCAAGATTACAAGACACTTACAAGCATGGAACATGAGTTACAATGAGAAACTATATATACTAGATCCTACAGCCGGTTATACTTGATACCAGCTGGAAACCTAAGACTAAAGCATATACTACAATGCTATAGTTAAGGTATCTTAGATAAAGTATTATCTAAGATATGGTAGTCATGACATGTCCATGACTTACCTTTTGTCACCAACTAAAGATGGCAACTGTACTTAACATAAAAAGGTAAACAGTAGATTAAAGTATGGTCAACTACATGGCTTTTGAGAAACGCCATGCAGTATCTCAGAGATTTGCAGCGGACTGTCAGACAGACCATACTTATCTACTGGATAATAGAAGTGTCTTCCGAAGGTTAACTGGCTTCGGAAGAACAAGTTCTTCCGAAGCCACTTATACTTCGGAAGATGCTTCTATGCTTCCGAGGCTTTAAGGACTTCTTTATTCTTCGGAAGTTGACTTCAGAACTTTGTCTTCAAGTCTTGAACCTTCGGAAGTAGCTTCTTTACCTTCGGAAGTTGGAGTTCTCCTTCGGAAGTGTATTTTACACTTAGACTTCGGAAGAACTCTTACTTCCTTCGGAGTCCCACACTTGGCTTCGGAAGTCCTTTGCATGTAGTACTCAAAATCTTCTAAGTGATATGGTTTTGGTTGCAACAGCCTCTTATGATCCAACACACAATATTTCTTAGGTTCATAGAATCAAACCTTGATGAGATTTATATAGATTAGACATAACGTCTAAAGATCCAAATCATAACATAAGCATAAGATTCCACGTGTCGACGAGAATAAGATTAAGAGAGTTCATGTTCGGGGAGAGTCAAAGAGTCAAAGTTATTTAGGGAGACAAGTAACAATGTTTAGGCAATCCTATGCTAAGGCATCAATTGCACATAAGAGGCATATCATTATGTAGCATGAAAGTATATAATTTACAAGATAGAAATATAATTCTATAAGGTTCATGCATACTATAGCCTAGGTCACCATTTCTAATAACCTAGATCCCTATAGTTATGGGCTCTGATACCAATCTGTCACACCCCAACCTTGACGGCGGAAACGTCGAGGAGTGAGAGTTAAGATCGTTCATAGCCACATAACGCTATTAATAACCAAATATAATTTAAACATAAGTTTCAATTGTCATATTACAATCATAATTTTCAAAGAAAATAAAAGCATAACATGGAATGTATCAAATCATTCTATTTATTTATTAATCTAGGTCCATTCCTAGATGTGCAAGCTTCAATGTGTAGATAATCAAACTTGGGCGTTTCCTGAAACATGTTAAAAATAAAGGGTCAACAATAATGTTGGTGAGCATTCCATAGTTTTTAATACATAAGTATATAAAAGATGGCAATTCAAGTCATAAGTTAGTGAATAAAGTGATTAGGGATGCTATGAACAATGCAACAATCAACCTTGACAATGTTTTACAAGTCTCAAACGTTAAAAGTATATACGATCAGCTAAGTGTACTTGGATCAACCAAGCAGGCTTGTCTTACCAATAGATCTATGACTTCGCTGGGATAGCAATAGTTAATGATTGTACATATAACGCCATAACATGGTAACCACATAAGTTCAACTAACCACGACTTAACATGATGAATTGCCATAAAGTTTACAAGTCTCAAATAGTTTACAAGTGCAAAGTATAAGTTAACATGTTTCCACCGCAAAGTGTGAAATAAACAAAAAGGGGTATGGAATACTCACATGATCAAAAGTATTTATTGGATGATTAATAAGAAAATAATAAAAGCGTCGATTCAAAGTAGTCCTTCACAATGCACCTAAAATATATGTATTCACAAAGTTAAGGTCAAATTAAAATAGGTTTAACGTTTTAATGGAAACTAAAGTTTTAATTGGATTTTGGGATGTTAATAATTTATAATCCAACTAACATGATGAATTTTGGTTATGCTTTGCCAATATATTATTTAATCGTTTTAATACTACGAAATAAAGAAAACATTTGTCCCAAGTCTAAATATAATTTAAATAATCTTTTAAATAACTCTTATTTAAACAATAATATATATTTGTTATTTGAACAAATAATGATTAGATGAGTTATAACAATTTTAATGTCTATTTTATAAGAAAATAGTTTAAGCATATTATTTGAACAAACAACCATTTATTAGATTAAAACTATATTTTAACTTATAAGAAATAATCTAAATGTATCTTTTGAACAAATAGTAATTTAAATAGTTAACCAACATTAAAATCCTTTTTATAAAAAATTTAACTAATTATGTCATTTGTTTTGTAAAAAACACAAGAAGATAAATTCTAGGCAACATTAAAAACATCTAATTCTCAGCTTTTATAAATGTTTTTTTTTATAATTTTTAAAAATATAGTAGAAGGCTAAAAAGCCTCAAAGAAAAATAATGTGGAGTGGCCCGGGTCGAACCCGGGACCTCCAGGTTTACATGGGTGTGTGTTACCATTAGGCGAGGTCGCCTATGCCTGTCGTAAGTTGGATCTTAATTTTTATAAACATAACCACAATGAATCCCCAAACCACATGAACCCTAATTGATTCATACCCAAAATTGAACCCAAATTCGCGGTTGATAATGAAATTAATTATAGGGCTTTTGTTCGTTATGAGGAAATGAATTGGTGGGTGGTTTCATTTACCTGATTCGGTTTTAGATGAAGGTGGTTGAGATCAAGAACAAGTCGCGACCAAAGCCGTAGATGGTTCAGTTAGCAAATGATATTGATAATCAAATTCACTTTGCAGAAAGCTTCCACTAGCCTTAATGACGAAAAGCCCTCTTCCAATTGTGAATTATAAAGCTCGGATGTGGACTTCGAATGTGTTGCAGGTCGCGATCGAGTTTGGTATTCGAACGATTTGATTTGTGTGTTTTCAGGTGAAATTGAAAGTTGTATTTGGTTAATGATTGATAGAGGATCGTTTAGGTTAGTTTAATTGGATTATTATGAGAAGTAACTGCTCGAACGGCTAATGGTTTAATGTGTTACGGTTGTGGAATCGATTTGGCTTGAAACCGATGTTTAAGCGCAATTAAGTCGTGTATTCAAGTTCGAAATGTACATACGAACGATTCGGTCGGTTTTGGGTGTCAAAATAGTAACGTTTGGGGGGTGCTTGGCCGTCGCCGGAGCTCGCCGGAGCTCCGCCGGATGGTTGGCCGGAAAAGGGTTAAGGGTAGAGGGTTGGTTTTTAAAGAATTTACATATCTAGCCCCTGTAGTTTAATTGTTTAACATTTCATGTTTTAAAACATCCTTTTAAAGTTTGAAAATTGACAATAAAACCCCCTAACTTCTTTAAACCTTTTTAAGTTTATTAAGTTTTACATATTATTATCATTGATAATAATATGATTATTATTATTTTTCTTAGCTATTATTATTATTATTATTATTATTACTTGCTAGTATTATTAATATCATAATTATTACTCTTATAAAAAGTTATTATTGTTATTATTTTTATGATTATTAATATGTTCAATTTTTAATAGATAAACTATAATCTTTTCACACTAAAGAATTAAAGACTAACTAATCAATAATCACAAATAGCCCCAAGTTTCATGAAAAACATAAATAGTCCTTATAAGAATAAATGACGTTAATTTTTATTTAACCAAAATTACAAGATGTTACACCGAGAACCTAAAGCTTCTCTAAGACATAAGAACTCATCCACCGATGTCTCATCTCCACCCGGGCTTGACACTGATTTATTATATTAAAACAATAAAATATAAACACATTAAATTATTTACTAAACGATAACATTCTTAACTTTCAATGAGCCAAACACAAATACAACAAACTTATACATATAACTTTTACTATAAACGGACTAAAACACCCAAACCTACTTGAATAAACTTAATACATCCAACTAAAAGTTTAAACAGGTCTGAACGACCCAAACGCACTCTAATATACTTAAACCATCCAACTAGAAGTTTAAACGGGTCAATACGATCCAAACCCACTTTAATAAACTTAATACATCAAACTTGTAGTATAAACGGGTCAAAGCGACCCAAACCCATTTTAATATACTTAAACCATCCAACTAAAAGTTTAAACGGGTCAAACGACCCAAACCCACTTTAATAAACTTAACACGGTTTATTATGTTTGTTTGAATAGGTCAAAATAGCAAGTTTTAAGTGCAGTTGTTCGTATTCAACTGTGTTTGGTGGGTTTCAAACGTGAGTTTTATCATCCCTAGTTTTTAGGAGGAGTAGGTCTTTGTTTTTAGCTATATAAGTAAGGTTTTAGATGAAGTATGAATGAACAAAATAAAAAAAAGTTGTTAAGGAGTAATATTTCTTCTATATTTCTTTTGTATATGTTGAGTTTTTATTTGTGATAAGGGACTGAAACCAACAAATAACTCTCTTAACAATTTTCTCAGCCATAAAGCCTACATTATCTGCAATATACTCCACCTCTGTGGTAGATAGGGTACCACATCTTGCTTCTTTGAACTCCAAGAAATAGCGATTGTCCCTGTAGAGAAAACACTAGCTGAAGTACTCTTTCGATCACCACCAAACATGCCCAATCAATATCTGCATATCATGTTAGCACTAGCTCACTAAGATGAAACATAGATGTTATTGCATGAATCTAGAAATCAATCCAACTGTAAACGCGATATCGGGTCTTGTGTCAGTTAACTAAATCAAGTTAGTTAACTAAATCAATCCTCCTACCAAGCTGTTGAATTTGCAAGCATCAGCAAATGCTCCACCACTTCAAGCTGTAGCTTTTCTAATGTGTTCATAGGTGTGGGTGAGACCTTGCTACCTGTCATTCTAAATCATCTCAATAAATCCTCAAGATATTTTCTTTGAGAGAAAAGAAAATTCCATCAGGCTTCTGTTCCACTTCTAACAGAAGAAAGTAGCTTAGTTTACCAATGTTTGTCATCTCGAATTCTTTTATCATCTTTTCCTCAAACTCACTCAATAGCCTTACAGATATTGGTATAGATAATAACGTCAACATAAAGTCGTATTATTATAAATTTGTTCCTATGTTTGACAAACATAGCAGGTTCTAATTATTACTAAAACTTAAATTTTAAATAATAACTTTTAAAGTTATAATCATGAAATTAACTTTTTGTAAACAATAGGCAAGTTACATTCTAATTGTCAAACAATAAAATAACTAAAAAACAAAATTTTAAGTTGTGTTTGAATAGGCATGATTTGTTACAACGAATATAAATCTATTCATATATGATATTCAGGTGTGACGAATGAGTCTTTAATATATATGAATTGGTGATCATACTATTTTAGGTTTCATCATATAATATTAATCATTAGAGCATTCATAATTTATCCCCATACATATATTTATAATTACACTATAAATCACTATTTTTTCTCCATACTTTTCAATTAACTATATTTTTTTTCATACCTTAATCATTATATTTTCTTTATAACCCACTAACAACCACTTTTGAAAATATTAAAAAAATTATGGGGATGGTAATGGGAAGCACGGTACATCCCCCATAGATATAAAAAACATGGTATAACCACCATAAATTTTATAACTCTTTTACTCACAATCACTCCTACAACCATCCTTCATAATATAAGGCATACACTCACATATATATGGAGAACGGTTGTGAATGCTCTCATAAGCGTTATTTTATATTTGTATTTATTGCATGTTGTTATTTATTCGATATTTTTTAAGATATTATATATTTAATAAAGAGTTAAATGCGTTTTTCCTCCCCGAGGTTTCATTGAAATTGTCATTTGAGTCTAAAAGTTTAATTTTGCCATTTGCATCCGAATGTTTCACAAAATTGCCATATGAATCCATTTAACTACTCCTAACTAACACCATCAACTTTTTCCACTAAGTTTCTTACATCAGAGGTATTTTGTCAAAACAATTAAAAAAAATCAACACTACGTGAAGGTTTTATGCATTTGGTGTCGTTTGGTAATCACTATTGCGATTTGAATCCACCTATTAGAAAAAATCAAATATAATGATACCACCTAAAGTGACTAATCTCAAACTTTATAAAATATACACCATAAAAATATATAAATAAACAAACAAATCATATGACACAAACCATTTGAATCGTAACCATAAAAGACAAGTTATAATATAAAAAGAAAACAATAAACAATATGACATTACAGTACATGAATAATAATAATAAAATATCAATCATCGTAGTCATAATTAAAGTTTAAATCATAGAAATCTATTTTTAAAAAGATAGAAAAAAGAAACATGACTACTAAACCAAAATAACAAATGACTACCATGATGTCAAATTGTAACTGTAGTTATTAAAATAGACTAAACGCATAAAACTTTTCACGTACACTGGTTTTTAGTCAAAAGATTACAAAATAAATAACCAGCCCAAATGAAAAGTTTTATTGATTTAGTCTTTTTTGGTCATTGTAACTTTTTAAGTATCGTTATGAGGTGGTTTATTTATTATATTTTTTGGTGTATATTTTATAAAGTTAGACATTGGTCACTTTTATCATTATATTTTATTTTATCTAATAGTGAAACCTAATCTCAATGGTGATACCAAACAAGACTGAACACAAAATACCACTCACGTAGAGTTGATTTTTTATTTGTAAATGTTTTGACAAAATACCTCAAATGTAGGAAACTTAACGGAAAGCATTAACGGTGTTACTTAGAAGTAGTTTAATGGATTCAAATGGAATTTTTATGAAACATTTGGATGCAAACAACAACATTTAAACTTTTGGACTCAAATGGCAATTTCTTTGAAATCTTAGGGATGAAAATCACATTTAACTCTTTAATAAATGAAATCATCAAAAATTGGGTCCAATTAATAAACTACGCAAAAATCAACGGGTTAACACAATGAGATGACGAAAAACGGGATCAGGGGTTAACACATAGAGATCACTAAAATAGGGTTAGATAGAAACAACACCTAAATTATGAGGGTTAAAAGAAGTGAAATACAAAGAATGAGACCATATATAAATAGGCAAATTATATTTTAATATAGAGCAAATTTTGGTTTTGGTCCTTGTGGTTTCATCATTTTACCATTTCAGTACAAAAAGGAATCTTTGATCATATCATGCCCTGTGGTTTCATTTTTGTAACGGTTTTGATCCCTGACACTAACTCTGTTAGTTTTACAGTTAAATGTAAGGGTACTTTGGTCATTTTACATTCGGATGACTAGTTATGTAAATTGTATTAGATTAGGATAATTGTTGTAATTTTTAAAAAAATAAAAAATTAAAAAAAACAAAACCTAAATATAATCTATCCCATCTCTAGATCTCCCAACCCACCCACCCACCCTACCACATCTGCCGCAAGCCTGCAAGTGTGGTGATGTTGCAAGCACACAGTGGCAATGGTGCAGGCGGGGGCGGTGGCACACAAGCAGTGGCGTAGGTGCTGGGGTATGCGATGGCGAACTCCGACGCGGAGAATCCCTCACGATCCTCAATCGGAGATCCACTGCAACAGAGATCCAGTAGTGTAAGGATTCCTATAAGTCTGATGCAGCCAAACATCCAAAGTCTCTCTGCAAGAATGCACTAAAGAACTGAAAGAAATGCTTCGGAGGTTTTACACCATGCACTAGAAATATTCTAAGTGTAAAATCTTCCGAAGCCAAGACCAATATCTTCCAAAGCCAAAAGTGAAGTCTTCCGAAGCCAAAGAGTGAAGACAGATTTCTTCCGAAGACTTTTAGAGATATGCCTTTATCTGATGTACTTTACCATAAAGCTGGACCACCTTTCCGCTGCAACTCTTTAAAGTCACCAACTTACATGAGTTGGTGAAAGGTCCATGCTTTTGGTAACTGTACATTGAGGCCTTGAGTCCATGCTTTCTACTTATGTACTTTTATCCTTTTTGTAATATATTAGGATGTGAGCTATGGCATGTCGTAGTCACAAGTCAAAAGGCAGATATGCCTTTTGACTCTACAATTGATTTTGTTTGTGTCTAGTCAGTTGTATCCAGCTGGCTTTCAAAGTATAGCCGGCTGTTGGTTGTAGTATAAGTATTCCATGTTCTAGTATGTTTCTTTATGCTTTGTAACACTTGTAATAGAACTTGAGAAAGCAATATACTGCATTCTTGAAACCCAATCTCTTGTGTTCTCTTGTTCTGTCTATTACTTATTACTTATGTTGTTAGTATCATACTTGTGGTTAATCCAGTTTACTGTTTGATTAATTTGGTTAATATCCTCTTTGTGTTGTTGTGTTGTAAGTGACCCCCTTCACCGGTCCTGCAATTGGTATCAGAGCTTTTCAGGCTCTTGATATAAGATCTCACCATCTTAAGATCCCTCACACACAAAACTACTAAACTTTCAAATGGCACCCATTTCCAAGACTGATATGAAAACTGGAACCATGAACAAGTCCCCACTGATCACTCTTGATGACTTTGATACTTGATGTATGAGAATGGAAGGTTTCATCAGGTCTCTAGACTCAAGAATGTGGCGTCAGTTGAAAATGGACCTTTCATACCCAGCACTCCTTCTGCTACTGGTGCTGGTATGATTCCCAAAGATGTGGTTAACTACTCTGGTGAAGATAGGAAGAGAGTAGAGATTGACAGAAAAGCCATGACAGCTCTTCAAACTGCCCTTCCAAACTCTGTGTAAAGAGGTTTCAAGAAGTGCAAACAGCTGTGGTATGCACTAGAATTGATGTATGAAGGCTCCTCTGAAGCCAAGGAGAACAAGAAGGATCTCCTTAAGCAGCAGTTTGAAAACTTCACCTTCAAACAGGTGAAACCAGGCACATGACTCAGCAATACTTCAGGTATGTTGAGATAGTGGATACCCTTGTGGATGGAGGAGTTCCTCTTGAAAAGAGACATTGTAAGGAAGTTCATGTCCTCACTTCCTAGGCAATGGACACACTATCGTATGGTGATCAAGATGACTGAAAATCTCAAACTCTTACTCTGACAGAGTTATATGGGATTCTCATGGTTACCAGATAGAGATGAACATGCAAGGTTCATCTGGCAACTCCAACAATCAATTGGGTTCAGCCCTGCATGTTGTAAGGCCCCGTTCCGGGACACTTACAGTTGGATCCTCATCGCACATAAAACATATAATTACATTTGCCTTAGGAAAATATTGCAGCGGAAACATTCAAAAGGGCATCTCATTTCATTATAAAAACTTTTGCCAAATAATACAACGTCAATCGGTTACAAAAAAAAACATTGTTGCATTACATCACAAAAGCATTAAATGAATGGATGTCATCCCAAAAGAGCTGAGTAGCCCATCGCGCCAAACCCCACACCATCCTCACCATCATTACCGCCAACTGGAAACACCAAAGTCAGCGTTGCTGAGTGAGTTCTAGTTTTATAATAAAACATATTTACTTTCATTAGAAACCGTTCGTTACTTTGCATGATCACACATCATACGTACACATAGATAATATCTTTATTATCTCTTTCGTTCATTCATACATTCGTTCATTATAACTTTACTTGCGCATCGGATATCTGCCGTACCAATACCATATGCTACCACCCCGAACTATTTAGCTACTGGGCCGAAGTCAATAATTGAATAGCTGAGCGTATGCCGCAGTACTAGAGGTAAGCGGTAGAGGTTCTATAATAATGGTCGATCACAAAGAAGGACCCCGATATCCAACTTGCAAGACTTTTCATTCCTTTCCACTCTACGTTACATAATACTTTATTTCATTCATTATCATAACACGTAAAGCCACATGAAAGATAAACATACATCATAATAAGGAACTATTAACATGCACAGACATCACGTCATACAGGGAAAGATCATACATACATAACATGCATCATGCATAAACATGCAACATCATCATCATCATGCCCTACATGCACTCTAGGCCTCAATCGTCGCCGTACATGAACTTACGGGAACCTTTACGTCAAAACTTACATCTACACTTTCCACCAAAAGTCAGAAGTTAAACTACACTTCTCCTCGGTGCAACAACCCTATTTGGGCGTATGGACACTCTCCAGTCGCATGGCCTCCATGCGACCGACCCTTCATTCGGGTGACTGGACCTTCATTCGAGTGACTGGACCTTCATTCGGGTGACTGGACCTTCATTCTCCTTCAGTCGGGTGACTGGACCTTCATTCTCCCTCCAGTCGGGTGACTGGCCTTCAGTCTCCCTCTTTTCGGGTGACTGGCCTCCAGTCTCCCTCCATTCGGGTGACTGGCCTCCAGTCTCCCTCCATTCGGGTGACTCGCCTCCAGTCTCCCTCCATTCGAGTGGACTGGCCTCCAGTCTCCCTCCATTCGGGTGACTGGCCTCCAGTCTCCCTCCATTCGGGTGACTGGCCTCCAGTCTCCCTCCATTCGGCCGAATGGCCTTAGCTGATGCAGAGATGCAGTTTATCCCGACTGCAGTCGAGGGTTTTCGGCCTCCAAGCTCATCTAATCCCATTCTAAGCTAAATCAACCATCTTAGACCTTAGGAATGCATACCACAACACCATACAAGCACACACAAGCCCAGAAACATACTCTAAACACATCACACGCAACACACCCAAATGGGTCAAATACATACACATACAAAAACGGGTTTTTGATGCTTTCCAGCCACAAAAAAATCGGTTGAAAAGTAAAGTGGGTCCTAGAACTCACACCAACGAGCACAATGACTAGGCTTCGATTTGGCTTGCTACACGATGATTTTGGCCACTCGAACCAACCCGAACTGACACTTTCTTCCTCTTTTCCTTCCTTTCTCTCTTCTCCTCTCTTTGATGGCTGATTTGTGAGTGTGGGGGAGAGGGTAAGGGCTGCCCTCTCCCTTATATTCTCCCACTCACCCGACTTTCTTTCGTTGGCGAGTTTGGTCCCTCGACTTTGGACTTTATTTCTTTTTCTTCCTTCGTCGGCTTCAAAATAATAAATAACCGGGTGTTTACAAGTCCATCCCCCTTAAATAGGTTTCGTCCCCGAAACCTGTTATTTTTCGAACAAACGTGGATAATGTTGCCTCATTTCCTCCTCAGTCTCCCACGTTGACTCGGATCCCTTCCTGTGCTTCCACTGCTCGTTTCTCTTTTCTATCGATGATTGCCACTGGTTGCTCCACGTATTGAGCATTTCGTCTACTTCGATATCTTCCAATGGAACAATCGTATCCTTGTCTACCAAGCACTTCCCTAGATGAGATATATGGAATGTCGGTGAATTCCACTTAGCTCATCCGGTAACCGCAGTCTATAGGCCACCTCTCCTACTCGAGCGATGATTCAGAAAGGGCCTATATACCTTGGGCTCAACTTACCCCGCTTTCGAAAGCGAATGATACCCTTCCAAGGTGAGACCTTCAACATAACCCGTCACCCACCTGGAACTCAATCGGCCTGCGTCGTTTATCAGCATACGACTTCTGTCTGTCCTTGGTTGCCTTCATGAAGACTTTAATCTTCTCAAGCTTCTCAGTCGTAGCCTCGATTACCTCGACGCTCCCAATTCCTTCTGACCAATATCACCCCAACAAACGGTGTTTCTGCATCTCCTACCGTATAGCATCTCATACGGTGGCATACCAATGCTGGCATGATAGCTGTTGTTTGTATGAGAATTCGGCTAACGGTAGGTGGTCCATCCCAACTTCACCAAAATCAATCATACATGCCGAAGCATGTCTTCCAGCGTCTGAATGGTCCTTTCGGACTGACCATCAGTCTGGGGATGATAAGCCGTGCTAATATGTAACCTCGTTCCCATAGCGTCGTGGATTTTTTTCCAAAATTTAGATGTAAACCGGGTGTCGCGATCAGACACATAGACACCGGCACACCATGACGAGTTAAAATTTCCTTGATGAACAGATCAGCCAACCTCTCTGATGAATATGTCTTGCGGATCGATAGGAAGTGAGCACTCTTCGTCAAACGATCAACTATCGCCCATATGGCATCGTACCCTTTGGGGTACGCGACAGCTTCGTAATGAAATCCATGGTGATGTGCTCCCACTTCCATTCCGGTATATCCAAAGGTCGGATCTTCCCATGCGGCTTTTGATGCTCGGCCTTTACCTGTAAGCAAGTAAGGCACTTACTCACATCCCACCACGTCGCGCTTCATACCCGGCCACCAATAATCCTTCTTCATATCTTGGTACATTTTAGTGGCACCTGGATGAATGGAGTATCGAGTCTTATGAGCTTCATTCATTATCTTCAACCCGTAGATCCCCAAAATGAGCATCCACACACGACCGAATCGGGTTCGAACAGCGAGTGTGGTTTTCACCCAATTCCCCAACCAGACCTCTTATTCTTTCAGAGTTAAGATGATCTTCTTTCAATGCCTCATCTTGAAGCTCCTTAACTTGCTTCATTACATCGAAGGTCATGATCAATTGATAAGCTTTCACCCGAATCGCTCGGGTCTCTCTTTTCGGCTAAGGGCATCCGCCACCACGTTGGCTTTGCCCGGATGTAATGGATCTCGCAATCATAGTCTTTTATGAGCTCCAACTATCGTCTCTGCCTCATGTTCAGATCCTTCTGCTCGAAGAAGTACTTCAGGCTCTTGTGGTCAGTGAAAATGATGCACTTTGTCCCGTAAAGATAGTGCCTCCAAATCCTTAGCGCAAAAACCACGGCTGCTAGCTCCAGGTCATGAGTAGGTTAATTGACCTCATGAACCTTCAACTGTCGGGATACATAGGCTATGACCTTTCCTCTCTACATTAACACACACCCCAACCCTGAGTAGGAAGCATCAGAATAAACCACCAGATCTTCACTTCCGTCGGGTAATGACAGAACTGGAGCTTGAGTCAACCTTGCCTTTAGTTCCTCAAACGCCTTCACTTGGGCTTGACCCCATACGAACTTTACATCTTTTCTGGGTCAACTTAGTCAGTGGAGATGCAATCTTAGAGAAGTCTCGGATAAATCGTCTGTAGTAGCCCGCCAAACCAAGAAACTACGAATCTCGGATGGCGTCTTTGGTGACTTCCATTGCATAACCGCCTCCACTTTCGCCGGGTCCACCATAAATCCCGTCGGGATTCACCACATGACCCAAGAACTGAACTTCACGCAACCAGAACGCGCACTTAGAGAATTTAGCATACAACTTCTCCCTCCTCAGCGTCTCCAGAACCTCTCGAATGTGACCGGCATGCTCAATCTCGCTCCTCGAATAAATCAGGATATCATCAATAACACAATCACTGATTTATCCAGCATCGGCCGACACACACGGTTCATCAAATCCATAAAAGCAGCTGGCGCGTTGGTCAAACCAAAGGACATGACAAGAAACTCGTAGTGACCATAGCGTACGGAAACTGTTTTAGGAACATCCTGCTCTTTCACCTTCAGCTGATGGTAACCAGATTGAAGATCTATCCTTGAAAACCAACTGGCACCATGGAGCTGATCGAATAGATCATCTATTCTCGGTAAGGGGTATCGGTTCTTCACCGTCAACTTGTTCAGCTCGCGGTAGTCAATGCACATCCTCATACTATCGTCCTTCTTCTTTACAAACAGGACCATAGCCCCCCAAGGAGAGATACTCGGTCTAATGAACCCCTTATCAAGCAGCTCTTGCAACTGCTCCATCAATTCCCTCATCTCCTCGGAGCCAACGATACGGTGCCTTCGCAACAGGCTGGGCACCCGGTATCAGATCAATCTGAAACTCGATCTCTCTGTCAGGTGGCACTCCTGATAGGTCTTCTGGGAACACGTCTGGAAAGTCACACACAACCGTACATCGGCTAGTTGTGGTGTTGGCGTATCCACATCCTTTACATAGGCCGAGTAAGCGCTACATCCACGCCTCATACACTTTCCCGCCACCGCCATCGAGATCACTTTCGGAATCGTCGTCACCCGATCACCATAAACTATCACTGACTACCGTCAGTTGCCGTCAAGCGAATCATCTTCTTGCGGCACACAATGTTCGCCTCGAACTTCGCCAAGCAATCCATCCAAGAACCAAATCGAAACCTTCTAAGGTCATCACAAATGGTCTGACAGGAAACTTATGACCTTCAAGTTCCACATCACAGTTCTCTATCATCTAGAATCCTGATAGACTTACCTATGACAGTTTCTACAACAAAGGGCGCATCAACACGTCTACTACTAACAGGCAGCTTAGCACAGAAAGCAGCAGAAAAAACTTTTACTAGCACCAGGATTAAATAACACAGAAGCTAAAGTTGGGTTCACTAGAAACGTACCAGACACAACATCAGGGTCCGTCCTAGCTTCTCCTGTGTCATATTGAATGCCCTGGCGCTCGCCCTCGGTCCTTCACTTCCCGTCTTCTTCACCCCAGAACCCTCAGCCCTCGGCTTCTTACAGTCTCTGCTCATATGACCACTTTCCCCACAGTTAAAACATTTGCCTGCCAGGCAATCCTTTGCCATATGCCTTGCCTTCCCACACTTGAAGCACACGTTCAAACCCAGCCTACATTCTCCCGCATGCTCTTTCCCACACTTGCCACACCTCCTCGATCCCGCTCCCGGTGTGGCCAAGCGGCGGTCATCCACCCGTGCCTTTTTGTTACTCGTCGAGGCATCACCCCGACCAAACCTCCTCTCATTCCAGTTCCGGTCACCACCACCCTTCTTATTCGCTTCGGTCACCACCACCTCCCGCTCATCATACAGTCTCCCTGCCAAATCAACCGCCGACCTAAACGTGTTTGGCTGGGCGGCGATCATATGCCTGCGAACATCCACCGGTAAGCCCTGAATGTACCTCTTGATCTTCCGAGACAGAGGCGTCACCTGATCCGGCACCAACCGTGCCATTTCATTGAATTTGGTGGTGTACTGCTGGTGTGTCATGGTTCCCGCCTCCAGCTGCAGAAAAACTCCCTCTCTATCTTATCCATTCCCTGTGAGGACAGAACTCCTCAATCACCATCTTCTTCAGTTCGGGCCATCTCATTCTCCCGATTGCCCGATTACCCTCCGCTTGGACAATGTTGTCCCACCAGCATAGTGCTGAGTCCACAAATGAATGAGTGGCAAACTTCACCTTCTGATCTTCCCGACACTCGCTGATGTCGAAACAGCCTCCATCTCTCTCACCCATCGGTGAGCAGCGGCAGCATTGCCATTACCGTCAAAAGTAGGGGCTTGTATCTCATAAACACCCCATAGTTACAGCCTCGTGCCACCTCTTGCACAGGCTCATCTTCCTCTTTCTCGTCTTCATTATCAGAGAAAATCGTTTCAGGCTCCGGTTGCTCCCGTCCCCCCAAGACCTGTTTCTCTCCTTTCTTTCTCCTTCTTTCACAGCCTTGATGACTTCGGTCACCACAGACGGTAAGATTGTCTGCATGACCTAATGTACTTCTTCAACAACAGCCTCCTTTATGCCCTCAGGTTTGCACTCTCATCCCCTCCCCAGCCTCCGGATGAGGGGTCTCTGGTTCTTCAGGAACCACTTTTCAACCGTTGGCCTTCCTCTTTTGGGTCGCGGCTCAACATCAGGCCCGCAACAGCCTCCACCCCCTAGAAGCTTTTTGAAGATCTACCTCCAGCCA
>JACVEC010000247.1:0-41315 GCA_025215565.1 Flaveria ramosissima | reverse complement strand
GGTCACACCCCCGCTAAAAGCGGAAACACGGGGGATGTAACGAGACCGGGATCGTCATAACACATGGTAAGCGATAGAGAGCAATATATATAAATGATGACAAGCGTGTCATGACGACACCGACAACAAGGGGACTTGTGTCGTGTTTAGTCAATGTCCACAACACATAGCCATAAGCAACATGATAATGATAACACATATACACAATGATGAAAATGTAAATGTTAATTCCCACAACCCGGGAACAAGTTTCAAAAGTTGATAATTGTTTACATGCGATAACATTGTCAAAAAGATTGTTTATCAAACATGAGCTAAGTCCCAAAAATGCATCCTAGGGTCTCCACTAAGGCAGCACACCTAGATTCCTGGACTTGCATGATCACCTGAAAAGATATGCTTAAAACGGTCAACATAATTGTTGGTGAGCTCGCAGGTTTATGTAATAAAAATGTAAGTGATGCTGTAATAATAGCGCGTCGGAATACCGTGAATACAGTTATTACACAAGTAAATATCACATGACATGAGCTTTGCAACCAAACCTAGCGACGTACACAAAGAAATTGTCGGCATATATTCACCCAAGGGCCCGTTCCTGGCCACTGATGGTACCAACTAGTATACCATCGAACGAGGGTGGGGGTGTCAACCCAGTAGTACTACCAATACCTAACCGTCGGTTCCCACACTGGAATTAAATAGTTGCAAAGATAGAACCACACAGCAGACCCAAGCATGTATCAAATAGTACTTGCAACACAGTATCACGTTGATTCCTTGTATGTAAAATGTATGTAAGTTGTACAGCATAAAATTGTGTAAGCATACTTTTCCCCCAATTTGTAAATGATTGAAATATTGTATAAGCGTAAAAAGGGGCCACGAAACTCACTTGTTAAGTGGTAAGTATGTATGAGCGATGTATCCCAAATGTTGAATGCAAATAAACAGTCAAACACCTATTGACAGTTATTGTATAGCATTAATGATATGATATATGTATAAGCGCGCAATAATGATGGGTCGGTTCGGGTCGTATCGGATGGGTCGCGTACAACACACACAGACTGACACACGTACTAGATCTTATGTAGATCCAAGTACAAGACATTGTTGCCACTAATGATGATATTTAGGTAAAAGTATCGTTGTTAATCGAAAGAATATTGAATAAGTGTCAATAGTTATAAGTCAATTTAGTCGTTGTAAAGCGTTAGTTTAAATTTGCTCAAAATAGTTTCTGTGCCCTTTCTCACGTTGACATTAATCTTTGTGGCCAAACAATGGCATTATTGTGTTAGTGTTACCTCGACACCACACGACATACTCACGCCACGCACAAGGGTCAAAACACAACAATTTCAGTCGCATACAAGGCCAGACGCACGACTCAACCTCCATTCGTGCGAATCAACCCTCAATCGTGCGAATCAGCTTCATTCGTACGATTGAGCCTTCATTCGTATGATTGGCCTTCAGTCGTACCACACAACCCCCAATCGCACGACTCAACTTCCATGCGCACGAATCAACCTTCAATCGTGCGAATTAGCTACTTTCGTACGACTGAACCTTCATTCGTGCGATTGGACCCCAGTCGTGCGAATCACATTCATTCGCACACATTCAGTCGGTCACCTGACTCAATCGCACACAAACACTCAATCGCATGACTCATTCGCATACACTCAATCGCATGACTCATTCGCATACACTCAATCGCACGCATGACTCATTCGCAACAGACACTCAGTCGCACAACTCAGTCGCACGACATGCCTAGTCGCACAACTCAGTCGCGCGATTGACTCAGACGCATGATCCAGTCGCACGACCCACTCAGTCGCACGGCTCAATCGCATGGATGACCCAGTCGCCCAATCTGCAGAATCGCGACTGTGGTCGGGAGGAGCAGCCCCCGAGCCGCTCTAAACACGGGTTTTACACCACAAGGACCTCCAGAAACACTCAACAAACATACACAAGCATAAAACACAAGCAAAGAGACCTCACACGCACCCATACGACCTTGTGTGTTCGGGTTGAACCCGAACACCCGAAACCCTAGTTTGGACAGCCGTGAAAAGGCTCAAAAATGGACAACCAAAGACAACTACCTGCTAAGGAAGGGTAGTCTAAGCTGTAGACGGTGTCAAGACGAAGAAAACGAGACCTCTCGGGTCGGATTTGGTGCTAAGATGGTGATTTAGTGTGTGAAGAGGAGATGAAGATGAAGAAGATGATGAAATGGGGATTAGGGCTGGAAATGGGGTATTTATACCCAGCCCAAGTTTCCAAAATTACAAGTTTAGTCCCTGCACTTAACCCCCGAGTTTTCCCAAATTTTGTTCGGTTGAAAAACGACTTCGTTAGGTGTTTTATATTAATTGTAAAAGTATTTAATGTTGTCATGACTTAAGAAATGGTTATATTAAAACATTTATTATATTTATAAAATGATATATTTAACGTTTTCAAAAATGAAAGTTTTAAAGGTCTTTTTAAGGTTCACACACGGTTTAAAACGAATGCACACACAACGATAATATTGCACACATGATATCCACATAAAAGTCAAATAATGATGAGGAATGACCAAATATAGAATAGATGACGGACAAACACGTCAATTGACGGACCTTAAAGTGACGGATGTCACAGTATCCCCCAGTTGAGAGAATTTCGTCCCGAAATTCAGCTGGAGTTAGGTCCAAGAGTGTCATCCTCGAAAAGATGTGGATATTTGAGTTTCATCTGATCTTCACGTTCCCATGTAAACTCTGGCCCTCGTTTTGAATTCCACCTTACGCGAACAATAGGTATCCTACTGCGCTTCAGTTGCTTGACCTTTCGATCCATGATCTCAATGGGTTCTTCAACAAAATGAAGCTTGTCGTCAATCTTGATTTCCTCGATTGGCACGTGAAGGGATTCATCGGCCAAACATTTCTTGAGGTTTGACACGTGAAAAGTATCATGCACACCGCTAAGCTCTTGTGGCAACCTTAACCGGTAAGCCACTGGACCGATCCTTTCAGTGATCTCAAATGGTCCAACGTATCTTGGGGCTAACTTCCCTTTCTTTCCGAATCGAACGACTCCTTTCCAAGGGGAAACTTTGAGTAACACACGATCCCCAACATTGAATTCTAGAGGCTTCCGACGATTGTCGGCATAGCTCTTTTGACGATCTCGCGCGGCTTTGAGTCGATCTTTGATTTGGAAAATCTTGTCTGTTGTTTCTTGGATGATCTCTGGGCCTGTCAGTTGACTTTCACCAATTTCGGCCCAACAAACGGGAGATCTGCATTTCCTTCCATACAACGCTTCAAATGGAGCACATCCAATGCTTGTATGGTAGCTGTTGTTGTAGGAGAACTCAATCAACGGCAGATGAGCATCCCAACTACCACCAAAATCGATTACACACGCTCTCAACATGTCTTCTAGCGTCTGTATAGTGCGTTCACTTTGGCCATCTGTTTGAGGGTGATAGGCTGTACTCATGTCTAACCGAGTGCCCATCGCTTTCTGTAGCGTCTGCCAAAAGCGTGAAGTGAATCTGCTATCACGGTCGGATATGATTGACACCGGCACCCCGTGCCGTGTCACGACCTCTTTGATGTACAATCTCGCCAACTTATCCATCTTGTAATCTTCTCGGATAGGCAAGAAATGTGCTGACTTCGTCATTCGATCTAATGACCCATATCGAGTCATGACCGCTGTTTGTTCTAGGGAGTTTGGTAATGAAATCCATAGCTATGTTCTCCCATTTCCACTCGGGAATTTCAGGTTGCTGTAATAATCCCGATGGCTTCTGATGTTCAGCTTTGACTTTCGAACACGTCAAGCATTGACTGACGTATAAGGCAATGTCTTTCTTCATGCCTGGCCACCAGTATAGATCCTTAAGATCATGATACATCTTGTCTGCACCAGGATGAATAGAATATCGCGTCTTGTGGGCTTCATCCATGACTAAGGTTCGAACACCTCCCCATTTGGGTACCCATATGCGATCCATGAAGTACTGAATACCGTCATCCTTGCGAATCATCTGTTTATCTAACCCCCGGAACTCTTCTCCCGCAAGGTTTTCTTCTTTCAATGCCTCACCTTGTGCAATTTGAATCTGAGCTTTCAAGTTGGTTTGGATGGTCAATCCCAACGCTCGTGCACGTAGTGGTTTCACACGTTCTTTACGGCTTAAGGCATCAGCCACCACGTTAGCTTTCCCCGGATGATACCGGATTTCACAATCGTAGTCGCTAAGAAGCTCTACCCAACGTCGTTGGCGCATGTTGAGTTCCTTCTGATCCAGAATATGTTGAAGGCTCTTATGATCAGTGAAGATGATGCATTTGGTGCCATACAAGTAATGCCTCCAAATTTTGAGTGCAAATACTACAGCGCCCAACTCAAGATCATGAGTGGTGTAGTTCTTTTCGTGCACTTTAAGTTGTCGCGAAGCGTAGGCAATCACCTTGTCCTTTGCATCAATACACATCCCAATCCTTGATGTGACGCATCGCAGTAAACCACAAAATCATCTGTTCCGTCTGGGAGAGACAGTATCGGCGCGTTGCACAACTTCTCTTTCAACGTTTGGAACGCTTGCTCTTGTGCATATCCCCAGTCAAACTTCTTGTCTTTCTGAGTAAGCAGGGTCAACGGTTGCGCGATCTTTGAGAAATTCGCGATGAAGCGACGATAATAACCGGCCAATCCTAAGAATTGCCGTATCTCTGATGGTGTCTGGGGCGTATCCCATTTCTTCACCGCTTCGATCTTGCCGGGATCTACGTGAATCCCGTCCTCATTAACCACATGACCCAAAAACTTCACTTCTCGCAGCCAAAACTCACACTTTGAGAACTTGGCGAAAAGTTTCTCTTCGCGTAGCAGCTCCAGAATAGCCCGAAGATGTTCTACATGATCCTCTTTGATCGGGAATAGATAAGTATATCGTCTATGAACACGATCACGAACTT
This sequence comes from Flaveria ramosissima, assembly GCA_025215565.1. Taxonomy (NCBI): domain Eukaryota; kingdom Viridiplantae; phylum Streptophyta; class Magnoliopsida; order Asterales; family Asteraceae; genus Flaveria; species Flaveria ramosissima. The sequence goes on along the minus strand of JACVEC010000247.1, from coordinate 36,318 downwards.
ATCCAAGTAAGGTTTGCACACCCGATTCATTAGATCCATGAACACAGCTGGTGCGTTAGTCAATCCGAACGGCATGACCAAGAACTCATAATGCCCATAACGAGTCCTGAACGCAGTCTTCGGTATGTCGTCCTCAAAAACCCTTAGCTGATGATAACCAGAACGAAGATCGATCTTTGAAAAATACGAAGCTCCTTGCAGCTGATCAAATAAATCGTCGATCCTGGGGAGAGGATATCGGTTCTTCACCGTTAACTTGTTCAGTTCACGGTAATCGATGCACATACGGAACGATCCGTCCTTCTTCTTGACAAATAGTACCGGTGCTCCCCACGGTGAATGACTTGGTCGAATGAAACCTTTCTCCAGTAGTTCCTGTAACTGACTAGACAACTCTTGCATCTCGGATGGCGCTAGTCGATATGGCGTTTTCGCTACCGGTGTAGCTCCAGGAACCAACTCAATACGGAATTCCACCTGTCGTGGGGAGGTAAACCAGACAAGTCATCTGGAAATACTTCTGGGTAATCCCGTACCACTGGAATATCCACCAGCTTCCTTCCTCGTCTTTCTTTTCAACCACATGAGCCAGAAAAGCGTAGCACTGCTTTCGTAGACTCTGGCGTGCTTTCATGCAGGAAATCAACTTTAAGCTCTTACCCGGTCGTTCTCCCTGAACCTTGAGTACTTCCCCGTTTGGCATAGGGATACGTACCACTTTGTCTCGGCAGACAATCTCTGCTCCATTCTGCGACAACCAATCCATACCCACGATCACATCGAAGCTTCCTAACTCGAAGGGTATCAAATCTATGTCAAACGTATGATCCTCCAGCGTCAACGAACACTTCCTAATAATCTCATCGGCCTGAGCAACCCTACCGTTGGCCATTTCTACAGAGTAGCTAGTTTCTAGCCTACTAGGACTCAAATCAAGCAATTGCACAAACTCAGAAGATATGAAACTATTGTCTGCTCCAGTATCAAATAATATAGATGCGAAGTGATGATTGAGTAAGTGCGTACCCGTGACAACATTCGGGTCCTGACGAGCATCATTAGCTCCAATGACGAATGCACGTCCCCGAGCTGCATTCCCCTGAGTAGCCGGGCCTTGATTCCCAGCGATAGCCAACACCTGCTGCTGGTTGTTCCCCTGTTGACCCGGTGCCCGATTCAGCCTGGGGCACATATTCCTGTAGTGATCGGGGCTCCCACACTCAAAGCAAGCCCTTGCATTCCCGGCGGGGTTAACCGCGTTGACGGGTGCTACAAGATTCGGTGCAGTTCTGCAATCTCTGGCCAAATGACCCGGGCGCTTACAGTTAGCGCACACCCGGCACTGCGTCCCTGGGGGATGATGATAGTTGCACCTGTCACATTTGGGGTGCGGCCCCACATACTCTCTTCTGGCCTGAGACACGGCCACAAAATTCCTGGTCGGCTTAGACCTCTTCTCAAACCTTCCGGCACTCGACCGGCTCGATTCCCCAACATCTTTCCTCTTCTCGGCCCCTCGGCCCAAAACCCCTGTTCTAACCATCTCGTCAGTCAAAGCGCCAGCTTTCAGAATCGCGCTCTGAATAGTAGGAGGAGCGGCTGCTGTAACCATCGCCCTAATTTGAGGCGCAAGTCCCCAAATGTACCTTTCAATCCTCTTTGATTCCGGCGTGACTAGATGCGGAACCAATCTTGCAAGCTCATGAAAACGATCAGTATAAGCTGCATGCCCTGCCCCCACCATAGCATGATTCCAAAACTCATGCTCCAGTTTCTGCATCTCGTTGAGAGGGCAGTATTCCTCGGTGATCAAGGCTTTGAACTCGTCCCACGACATCTGCATCGCAGACTCTCTTCCTCTTGCTTGAATCTGGGTGTTCCACCAGGTTAGGGCTTTACCCTGTAGAGAACAAGTAGCATACTTGATCCTCTGGCTGTCGAGGCATTCACTGATGTCGATTACTGCCTCCATCTTTTCCAACCACCTGGTCAGGGCTATCGCCCCACCTTTCCCATCGAATTCCCTTGGCTTACAAGCCACAAACTCCTTGTACGAGCATCCCCGACGAGCATTGACCACTCCAGCCTCGATACCGGCAGTACCACCATTCCCGGTTTCCTGGTTGCTCTCGTTTCCAGTCGGGTTCCCATTTCCCGTTTCAGTTTCAATCCCACCTTGGGCTCCATCATCGTTGCCACCATCCCCGTGAGGGTGGTGTTGTTGAAGTGCGTCGCTCACTTGGGCCACTATAGTAGGAATTAGCGCGGCCAATTGCTGAGCGATCAGGGCTGCCATGTCGGCGTTCCCTGTTCCTTGACTGTTGCTGGCAGGAGCATCGTTTGTTCTTGGTGCCCTGCCTCTGCCTCTGCCCCTTGGGGCTTCACTCCCGCCACTACTGCTACGGGTGACTCTTCGAGGCGGCATGTTCTAATCATAAAAGAGGTAACATATAAACTTTAGTCACCATAAGATACAAATGTATTCCACTTAACAATTCCCAATGTTCATGTTCCGGTCAGCCAGACCACCATGCAGCCCATTTCAAGCATATTCTCGGTATACCGGTGATGTTTATATATAGGGTTCCCCGCAGCGTTCCCACCACACCCACGATGTACCGAGAATGATGCCCGATCTGGTTACATGACTTCCGACTTTCCTTTACATCATATCCCTAATAATTCATCAAGCCCATGCATACAATCACGTTTAGTCAGACGGAGGTTGTCTATTTCCTCATCCTTCGAGGTTTCAGACATAATCCTCCTCAGAGTTAATCTCAATGTCCAAGGTCAAGCGCAATAACATGATCTATGATGATCTCTTCGGGTTAATACCCAAATCTGATAACTAACTCGGCGCGCAGAGGGAACGGAAGATCCAATAGAAGCATCCCCATAAAAGAGTGAGCATAAGGGCTCTCTCATAGGGTAGAAAGATCACATAACAAATAGATGGGCAAAACAAGCAGCGAGGAACACATACACGAGATATAATATGCATACAGAGTCCTAGCATGCAAATCTACATGAAGGTTCCTAGGTTATAGTCTAGGTCAAGCGTATTGCCTAATTCTCTATAACCAATGGCTCTGATACCAATCTGTCACACCCCCGCTAAAAGCGGAAACACGGGGGTGTAACGAGACCGGGATCGTCATAACACATGGTAAGCGATAGAGAGCAATATATATAAATGATGACAAGCGTGTCATGACGACACCCGACAACAAGGGGACTTGTGTCGTGTTTAGTCAATGTCCACAACACATAGCCATAAGCAACGTGATAATGATAACACATATACACATATGATGAAAATGTAAATGTTAATTCCCACAACCCGGGAACAAGTTTCAAAAGTTGATAATTGTTTACATGCGATAACATTGTTCAAAAGATTGTTTATCAAACATGAGCTAAGTCCCAAAAATGCATCCTAGGGTCTCCACTAAGGCAGCACACCTAGATTCCTGGACTTGCATGATCACCTGAAAAGATATGCTTAAAACGGTCAACATAATTGTTGGTGAGCTCGCAGGTTTATGTAATAAAAATGTAAGTGATGCTGTATATAATAGTGCGTCGGAATACCGTGAATACAGTTATTACACAAGTAAATATCACATGACATGAGCTTTGCAACCAAACCTAGCGACGTACACAAAGAAATTGTCGGCATATATTCACCCAAGGGCCCGTTCCTGGCCACTGATGGTACCAACTAGTATACCATCGAACGAGGGTGGGGGTGTCAACCCAGTAGTACTACCAATACCTAACCGTCGGTTCCCATACTGGAATTAAATAGTTGCAAAGATAGAACCACACAGCAGACCCAGGCATGTATCAAATAGTACTTGCAACACAGTATCACGTTGATTCCTTGTATGTAAAATGTATGTAAGTTGTACAGCATAAAAATTGTGTAAGCATACTTTTCCCCCAATTTGTAAATGATTGAAATAGTGTATAAGCGTAAAAAGGGGCCACGAAACTCACTTGTTAAGTGGTAAGTATGTATGAGCGATGTAATCCCAAATGTTGAATGCAAATAAACAGTCAAACACCTATTGACAGTTATTGTATAGCATTAATGATATGATATATGTATAAGCGCGCAATAATGATGGGTCGGTTCGGGTCGTATCGGATGGGTCGCGTACATCACACACAGACTGACACACGTACTAGATCTTATGTAGACCCATGTACAAGACATTGTTGCCACTAATGATGATATTTAGGTAAAAGTTTCGTTGTTAATCGAAAGAATATTGAATAAGTGTCAATAGTTATAAGTCAATTTAGTCGTTTGTAAAGCGTTAGTTTAAATTTGCTCAAAATAGTTTCTGTGCCCTTTCTCACGTTGACATTAATCTTTGTGGCCAAACAATGGCATTATTGTGTTAGTGTTACCTCGACACCACACGACATACACACGCCACGCACAAGGGGTCAAAACACAACAATTTCAGTCGCATACAAGGCCAGACGCACGACTCAACCTCCATTCGTGCGAATCAACCCTCAATCGTGCGAATCAGCTTCATTCGTACGATTGAGCCTTCATTCGTATGATTGGCCTTCAGTCGTACCACACAACCCCCAATCGCACGACTCAACTTCCATGCGCACGAATCAACCTTCAATCGTGCGAATTAGCTACTTTCGTACGACTGAACCTTCATTCGTGCGATTGGACCCCAGTCGTGCGAATCACATTCATTCGCACACATTCAGTCGGTCACCTGACTCAATCGCACACAAACACTCAATCGCATGACTCATTCGCATACACTCAATCGCATGACTCATTCGCATACACTCAATCGCACGCATGACTCATTCGCATACAGACACTCAGTCGCACAACTCAGTCGCACGACATGCCTAGTCGCACAACTCAGTCGCGCGATTGACTCAGACGCATGATCCAGTCGCACGACCCACTCAGTCGCACGGCTCAATCGCATGGATGACCCAGTCGCCCAATCTGCAGAATCGCGACTGTGGTCGGGAGGAGCAGCCCCCGAGCCGCTCTAAACACGGGTTTTACACCACAAGGACCTCCAGAAACACTCAACATACATACACAAGCATAAAACACAAGCAAAGAGACCTCACATGCACCCATACGACCTTGTGTGTTCGGGTTGAACCCGAACACCCGAAACCCTAGTTTGGACAGCCGTGAAAAGGCTCAAAAATGGACAACCAAAGACAACTACCTGCTAAGGAAGGGTAGTCTAAGCTGTAGACGGCGTCAAGACGAAGAAAACGAGACCTCTCGGGTCGGATTTGGTGCTAAGATGGTGATTTAGTGTGTGAAGAGGAGATGAAGATGAAGAAGATGATGAAATGGGGGATTAGGGCTGGAAATGGGGTATTTATACCCAGCCCAAGTTTCCAAAATTACAAGTTTAGTCCCTGCACTTAACCCCCGAGTTTTCCCAAATTTTGTTCGGTTGAAAAACGACTTCGTTAGGTGTTTTATATTAATTGTAAAAGTATATTTAATGTTGTCATGACTTAAGAAATGGTTATATTAAAACATTTATTATATTTATAAAATGATATATTTAACGTTTTCAAAAATGAAAGTTTTAAAGGTCTTTTTAAGGTTCACACACGGTTTAAAACGAATGCACACACAACGATAATATTGCACACATGATATCCACATAAAAGTCAAATAATGATGAGGAATGACCAAATATAGATTAGATGACGGACAAACACGTCAATTGACGGACCTTAAAGTGACGGATGTCACACGTATGCCACGGTACTAAGGGTATCCGGTCAGTCTTAACTACTGGGCCGAAGTCAATAAATGAACAGCTAAACGTATGCCACGGTACTAAGGGTAACCGATCAGTTTTAGCTACTGGGCCGAAGTCAATAAATGAACAGCTAACGTATGCCACAGTACTAAGGGTAACCAATCAGTCATATCCACTGGGCCGAAGTCAATAAATGAACAGCTAAACGTATGCCACAGTACTAGGGGTAAGCGGTAGAGGTTCTACATTAATGGTCAATCACAAAGAAGGACCCGTTATCCGATGCATGCAAGACGTTTCATTTCTTTCCACTTTACGTTACATAACACTTTATTTCATTCATTTATTCATTAATGCATACATTTATTCATTACGTTCCACTTTTCCTTATCTTTCACTTTACATTACATAACACTTCATTTCATTCATTCATTCACGTTCAACGCAAGGCCATAGAAAGATAAACATTCATAGCAAGGAACATAACATAAACATAAACATACAGCATCATCATACATACGCATCAATCATACATCACATCTCGCACATCATACATACGATGCAACAAATGCATCATCATGCCTAACATAACACATAACATCATACATATCATTATCATCTCCATCAACATCACCATCATAATCTCATCATCCTGCGTCACCTTATACCGTCCAGGCCCATCACATCGCCTAGGAATTTCATCCCGGCTATCATCTCTAAACACTTAGGCGAATGGGCATCTGTGCGAATGGACCCTATGCGAAAGGACTATGGGCGAATGGACCTCTATGCGAATGGACTCCCAGTCGCATAACTCTCATGCGTATGGCCTTCAGTCGCATGACTTCAGGCGTATGGGCTTCAGTCGCATACTCTTCATGCGAATGAACCTCAGTCGCATGGCCTCCAGGCGCATAGACTTCAGTCGCATAGCCTCCGTGCGAATGAACCTCAGTCGCACCATCTCTTAATCGCATGACTCCCAAGCACATGAACTTCAGTCGCATGACCATCATGCGTATGGACCTCAGTCGCATAGCAAACGTGCGTATGGACCTCAGTCGCACTTCAATCGGCCGAATGGCCCCCAGTCGCCCTCCAGTCGGTCGCCTAGCCCTAGCTGGTGCAGGGTGCAGTTAGCTCGACTGCAGCCGCGGGTTTTCGACCTCCAACCCCTTCCAAACCTCTTTTAAGCTCAAATTAACCCTTCTAAAGGTTAGGGAAACATACCATGACCTCATACAAGCATAACCAAGCAAGAAATCAAGCCTCTAACGCATCATACACATACATACATACATCAAAACGGGTCTTCACCCAAAAACTCAAAGATAGGTTTTTGGACGTGTTCCAGCCCCAAAATCAGTTGAAAACGTGTAAAAGAGGGGTCCTAGAACTCACCTTAACGATCCCGTCGAGTAGTGCTTCGATTTGACTCGCTCCACGTTGAATTCCACGCTCGAATCCACCCGAACCAACTTTTCTCCTCTTTTCTCCTTCTCCTCTCTTCTCCTCTCTTCTCCTCTCTTGGCTGAAATATGGGGAGAGGGGTGTTTTCCCCCTTTTATACTCCCGTGCATCGAAGTTTCTCTCGTTGGCGGGTTTGGTCCCTCGACTTTGGACTTTATTTCTTTTTATTCTTTCGTCGGCTTCAAAAGAAATTTCCGGGCGTTACATTTTGACGTTCGTAATTTTTACATACAACATTATTTTTTTAAAAATTACACCATAAAACAATCATTTTCTAATCTTTTAAACGCCTACAATTTTGGTGCATAAGAATGAAGTATTTTTTTTACCTTAGTTCAGCTCATTGTGTAATATTTGTCAGCTTAATGTGTAATATCAGGTGATTGTGTAATATCAGTTCATTGTGATATTCATCAGATCATTTTGGCTAATGTTAACCATTTTGTTATGTATTATGTTTTTAAAATGATAATTTTAAAATAACACAATACTAAAAATGTGATTTCTTTTACGTTTTCCAATTCATTGTGTAATCCTGATTATGTCATTATTTAATCCTCATCAAGTAGCTCGTTGTGTCTATTGTTAATAATCGAGTCTAGTGCTAGTCATTATGTTAACCATTGTGTTATGCATTTTGTTTTTTTTTTAAATGATGATTTTCAAATAACACAATGCTGAAAATGTAACCCTTTTTTCGTTTTTTTTTTCAGTTCATTGTGTAATCTTGATCTTGTCATTATGTAATCCTCATCAAATAGCTCATTATGTTTATTGCTAATTATCGAGTCTAGTGTTGGTCATTGTGTTACCCGTTGTGTCTAATGTTGACCATTGTGTTATGCATTATGTTTCTTTAAAATAGTGATTTTCAAATAACACAATAATAAGAAATGTATGTTTTATGTTTTTTTCTATTTCATTGTGTAATTCTGATCATGTCATTATGTAATTCTCGTTAAGCAGTTCATTGTGTCTATTATTAATTATCGAGTCTAGTTTTGGTCGTTGTGTTTCCTATTGTGTCTGATGTTGATTATTGTATTATGATTATGCTTTTTAAAATAATGATTTTCAAATAACACAATATTAAAAATGTAACTTTGTTTAGATTTTTCAGTTAATTATGTAATCCTTATCATGTCATTGTGTAATCCTCGTCAACCAGCTCATTACATTTACGTATATTGCTAATCATCGAGTATAAGCTAGTTATTGTGTTACACATTGTGTCTAATGTTAGCTATCATATTATGCATTGTATTTTTTTAAAATGATAATATTTGAATAACACAGATTTTGTACAGATTCAAGGCTTTGTTGCTGCCATTTTTAGGCATCAATAGTTAGTAAAAAAATAAAGTTTACCTTCTCTTCCTTATGACTAGTTCTATTTAACTTTTAACTAGAAATTTTTCCCTTATAACATTTAACACTCATCTTAATATAAATTTACTTTTTGGTTACCATGTAGAAAAAACATCTAATATAATTTTATGTAACTTGTTATAATACGTTTAAAGACGAGTCAAGTAAAAAATATTGTGTTATCTTTCGACGGTATACATTCGAGTTACTGTGTGTTTTGACATAAATTTAGTCTGGAAATGAGTCGTAGTGATCAATGTTTTCAGAACCGGATCGGACGTCGAATCGGACGCCTTATTGGTTTGGTGCTCGGACCGGTCGGACCGGATTTAAAAACTAGATGACGTCATAATTATATATATAGTATATTATATTTATAGTTATATATATAATTAAATATAAGTAATTAATATATGCATTTTATAGTTATATATAAACCTTAACTATATTCATATATCCAACACACTAATTTATGGTTCAACACCCTCGTTTTTACCCATTAAAATAAAAAAAAATAATTTAAAATCCGGTTCAAACCGGTCCGGTTTCTCAGTCCGACCAGCGGTTCAGGACGAACTGGCCGGTTCAACCAGCCCAAACCGAATCATAGCGAACCGGACCGGCTCGGTTGGACCGGCCGGTCCGATCCGGTCGTAATAACATTGGTAGTGATTGTAGTCTATACTTTATCACGTCACATATGACATCATCGCACATGCTTATTTTACGTACGTTTTGAGTTTGTTTACGTGTCGAAGTAACTTTTGTTTGGGGTCATGTCAAAATATAATATGTTTTCATTCAACAGTGTCAATTCGAATAATTTACATTTCAACGTATATTTAGTTCATAAACAAGTCGGATCGTTATAGTGTTATCATCCTGTACGCCATCGTCACGACGCACGACGGGTATAAAAACTAGTTTAATTGTTAATAATAACTCCATCAAGGTTAAATGATTAATATTAAATAATACTATGATAGGGTGCATAATGCATGATGATATTATGCATAGATTCTTGTATACAGATAAGCTCACGTGGATGAAGTAAACATGATTTAAATGATCATGTTTTGTATAAATGCATGCATCATATAGAACTACGCATAAATTTGGTTATTGGGCCAATAGAATGCATGTGACTACAATTGCAATTGTTTTAATGGGCAAATGAAATGAAGATTACGATGTGAATAGATATTAGTGGCAGAAACAAATTCTAACGGATGAGAAACTTGGGCCGATAATTTAAGATTGGTGGGCTGTGTGGGCTGTTGCGGAGCCTTTACAAATGCTTTACAATTGTAGATGAACGGTGATTGAGGTGGCCAAAAAAACCGGTTCGGGAACCGGTTCGGCCAAAAAAACCGGAACCGGTTTTTGGCCCAAACCGGTTTGGCCCAAACCGGTTCCAACCCGGTCCCGAACCGGCGGTTTGTAATCGGTTTTTCCCCATCCTCTACCGAAACCGGTTTCAACCCGAACCGGTTTTAAAACCGGTTTCAACCCGGTTCCAAACCGGTTTCCAAACCGGTTTTCAAACCGGTTTTCAAACCGGTTTTCAAACCGGTTTTAACCCGAACCGGTTACCGTTGGGTAACGGCTATATAGCCGTTATAACCCATTTTTGACCGTTTTTTGGAGGTTTTTTTACCATTATACCCCCACTAGGTTAGTATATATATGTATTTGATGTTTTGGGTTGAATCACAACAACTTATAACACTCTCTACTTTCAAAAATCTCAAAAACGCTCAAACGCTCTCTACAAACACTCTCAAACGCTCTCAAAAACGCTCTCACAAAAATCCTTGAAATGGCTTCAACAAGTGCTCAATCTTCCGTTGGTTGTGAAGCGTCTTCAAGCAACGTGGTGGTAGCAATCCTTCCTACGAATAGGAACCCCGAAGTATGGTGCAATTACGATTTATGTCAAATGGCTAGCGGTCCAAACAAGGCTCGTTGCAAGTTTTGTCATAAGTTTTTCAAAAAAGATGCAAACACAACGTTGAAAAACCATATTGCAAATAAATATTGTAAAGCGTTAAAAGGTGAACCTTCACAAGGTCAAGCTTCGATGACAAACGAAGGAAATCTTTGGGCTTATAACGTTGATGCGGTTCGGGAGCAAATGGCGCAATTTGTAATTCAAGAAAGCTTGCCATTCAAACATTTCGACAACGAACGTTTGACTCGACTCATTCAACGAACTCTCCAACCACGTTACACCAATGTAAGTCGTGCTACTCTTCGAAGAGATTGTTTAAAAATGTGGAAAAAGGCTAAAAATGAATTAATATCTTATTTTGAAAATTTACAAACCGGTGTTAACTTAACTAGTGATGTTTGGTCGACACCTCACGGTTCACCGGACTCGTACATTTGTGTCACCGCTCATTGGGTTGAACCCGATTCGTGGCAAATGATGAAACGTACGATTGCGTTTGAATTGTTTGATTATCCTCACACCGGCCAAAACATTTTTTATGTTATTGATAAAGTTATTCAAACGTATAAATTAGAAAACAAAATATTTTCTATATCTTTTGATAATGCGTCAAACAACACTCTTGCGATAGATCATTTGAAATTAAAATATAAACCAATATGTGAGGGTGTGTTTTTTCATAGTCGATGTGTTGTGCACATCATAAACTTAGCCGTTCAAGACGGTTTAAAAACGATTGAGGGCCAAAAAGATTGTTTTAAAAGAATGTTACGTGATATTTTTAGTAATAACCAAAGATATACTAAATATCGCAAGTTTTGTAAAGACGCAAATACTAAATGTTTAGGTCCGAATTGGGACGTACCAACACGATGGAATTCCACATGTAACATGTTTGAAAAGGCTATAGAACAAAAAGAAAGTTTAATAGCCTTTCATAATAGTTTGGTAAGTCGGGGAAAGGCAAATTCTTACCATCCATCGGGTTGGGCCATCATCGAAGAAGTAACAAAAATGCTTCAAGTTTTTAAAAATGCAACTACATGTCTTTCTGGAGTTTATTACCCAACGAGTCCGTTGGTACTTTACCAAATTTATTTAATGACTTCAAAATTAAATGAATTGTCGTTTAGGGGTAGACCTTATTCGGATATGATACCCCCAATGAAAGAAAAACTTAAAAAGTATTTTGAAGAAATGCCTCCCGTTATTACATGTGCCGCAGCTTTAAACCCTTGTTTAAACAAGTCGGGAGTTGAAACTTTACTTGATAAAATTACTTTTAGTTTGGATTTAGAAGTTGGTAAACCAATGTATGGTACAACTTTAAAAGCTAATTTCAACAAACCATTACAACAAATGTATGATGTTTATTTATTAAAATACGGGGAAACATCACAAATTCATGATGCTTTAAGGCATGCGGCAAATGCCGAAAATTATAATGATCCAATGTTTGATTTATATAATACTTTAAGGGATGAATGTAATAAACGTCAACGTGGTGACACTCCGAGTAGTGAACTCGGGAGGTATGGTCTTACAAACTTTTTATCGACCATGACTCCACATGAATTTAAAAATTTTGACTTGTTGGCTTGGTGGAAAGGTAAGGAAGATCAATTTCCCATCCTATCCATTATGGCCCGAGATTTACTAACCGTTCAAGCTTCTACGGTAGCTTCGGAATCTGCTTTTTCTGTTAGTGGCAGGGTTATATCAATAAGACGAACTCGACTCACTCCACAAGCAGTTGAAATGTCAATTTGCTTGAAAGATTATTTGGATGCCGCGGAAAGAGTACAAGACAAACGTTCACTTGAAGGAGAACTGGAATACGAAGCAGAATTATACGAGGACGAGGTAGAGAGCGGATTGACACCGGGAATGACTGATGATGAAGCGGCATATGATGACTACCTTCGTAACAGTTCCGGTTCAGGTGGCGAGGAATAAACGTACAAGTAATACGAACGAAGAAACAACTATGTTAAATGTTTAGTTTTAAATGTTTAAATTATTTAAATGTTTTAAATGTTATAAATTGTTATAAATGTTTAAATGTTATGAATTGTTTAAATTGTTTATAAATGTTATATAAATTGTTAAAATGCTTACATTGTTTATAAATGTTATACAAATTATATAAATTATATAAATGTTATAAATGTTATATAAATTATATAAATGTTATATAAATTATATAAATGTTATAAATGTTATAAATGTTTATGTTTTAATTAAAAGTTTAAAATTTTATTTCAATATAACAAAAATCCAAAGTAAAAAAAAAAAAAAAAAAAAAAAAAAAAAAAACCGGTTTGGGCCGAACCGGTTTGGGCCCGAACCGATTCCAAACCGACCCAAACCGGTTTGGGTGGTTTGGGTTTTTTAGGTTTGAAACCGGTTTGGACCCGAACCGGTTTCGGGCCAAACCGGTTTTGACCAAGTTTGACCAAACCGGTTTCGGTTTGGGACCCGAACCGGTTTGGGCCAAAAAACCGGTTTGTACACGTCTAAACGGTGAACCCTAAGGGTCTTGTTAACTCTTTGTTATGCACATAGGTGGAGCTTCATTAGGGTCGGGAGGGAATACCGTCCCCTTATTTGTTCATTAGTATGGTTAATTTTCGGTCTGTTAGTGTAAACTATATATATATATATATATATATATATATATATATATATATATATATATATATATATATATATATATATATATATATATATATATATATATATATATATTGAATTCACCCCTTTAAAAAATTAATCCTTCCTAGTTTAGTTCAAGTTCCGTCACTGGTTGAGACACGGTGTCATTGCAGGTGAATTAACTCCTCATGACGGATGAGTTGCAAGCTGACTACGAGTACGATTTGAGACTTTTTAGAGTTGACATTGTTGTAATTTGTGTTTTATTGGTTGTCTTAGGTGTTTATTTTAAGGCTATAAATAGAAGCTTCCTATCTTGTAATTGTAACCCTTTTAAAAGACCGTTTTCGTTATACAAACAAGATCATTGTGGATGAACCTTTGAATATTTACTTGATTGTGTTCTTCGTGTTCGATCTTGTTGACTTAAACCGAAATCATAGTACCAACAACAGCGAATTAAAGGACTACTTCATTGTGTTCTTCATTTTATGCACTTGATTGTGTTCTCTTAGTTTCATGCTTTATTCGCTAAAGTACTTAATAACTCTTTCTAGGAGCACTCATATTGTAATACATGTAATCTTTAGCGTTTCATTCTCCAGAGCACTCAAGAATTATAATGATCATCCATTATATATATATATATATATATATATATATATATATATATATATATATATATATATATAATTATAATGATTATATATAGGTTGAATAGTAAGTTCTTTTTACCAACTTACTATTCATTCATTTTAATCATTTTGAGTTTAAGAAAAAAATAATAATAAAACTTGATTTAAAAAAAATATTAAATTGAATAAAGATATGATAGAATAGGGTTGTAATAAGTGTTGGTGGTTCCTTAAACCATCTTTTCTTTCATCTGCCTTTGCAACACTTTCTATATCATTTGTTACTTTTAGGTAATGTTTTGATTATAGCTTCAAAAGATACATCAAGTGTTAAAGTTTGTAGTTGAGATTCAGGAGTAAGAAGAATAACTGGATCTCTTTTTCAGGTGATATCACTAATTAAATCACCCCAACTTCAACCACTATCACATGAGTAGTTGTATAAACTGTCTTTGGCATTTCAATCTTAATATCAGGCAAATCAACAACCTCTTCATATTTATTAATATCATCAACTAAAACCTTCAATTCAGTGCTATCTACATAAGAAAATATCATTTCCAATATCTTTAATCATTTCTTTTCCTTTTTCATTGGCTTTATCACTTCCTTGAGCTGGTGGTGGGGGATGATCACATGTATGTTTTAGGATCAAAATCTTTTAGAGATTTTAAGAAAAATACTAAATGTGTATTAGATTTAAATGTTAGGATTACATAGCATTCAAACCCGCTAAAAGAGTATGTGTTCTTTGGGGATTAAGGAACCTTTATGATTATTAACTAACTTAACCGTTATACGTTTGTTATGTAACAGTAATAATACAAATAATATATCAAACTTATGTTTGTATTCATAGATTAAGGCTAATATCCCCCCTTAATTTTCCATTCCTTCTGCTAGGTCCTTGACTCCAATAAGGCTTCCTATTTTTATAAATTTGACCATTGGTAAAGTTTTTGTGTGTATATTAGCTCTTTTCATTTCTCCACTTAAATATGTTCGTTCTCTATGCATTATCTAACAAACTTGTATTGTGTGTATTGAGCTCTTTTCTTTCTACTTAAATATGTTCGATTCTCTATGCATTATCTAACAAACTTGTATCTTGTATTGATGTGGTTTGATCTTTTATGAAATACAGGATTCCTCATGAGTAATATACATGACTTGTCATCAACTCCTAGTGTTATCTTTTTTTGTTCTTCTCCTATAAGTTCACTGACTAGTCCTTGTAGCGATAATGCTTAACATGTTGTCAACATAGCTGCCATAAATTCTGATCCATAAAGATGATACTGCTACCATGTCTACTTGTGACTTGCCCATGTACCAGATGCTTCATTGTAGTAGAATATTGTTCATGTGGGACCTTTTTCCATCGTCTAGGTCTACACTATAACTGATATCATTGAATCCAATGATTTTTTTGTTTCTTCTTTTGATGTATTCTATTCCTAGTCTAATGTTCCTTGGATGTATCATACTAATTGATTAATTGCTTGCATGTGAATTCTTCTTGGTTTCTCCATGTATCTACTTATCTATCCAATTGCATAGGTTATATTAGGTTTAGTATGTATTGACACACCTCACCTAATGACAAAATCATCAGGGCAGATAAATATAAATCGATTGTATATAACATGATAATAAATAAGTTAAAATAATATTAAATGCATTTTTTATTGATGAATACTAGTCAATCCATCTATTACATTCAAACAATAACTCAAATAACATAATTTTTTTATTTATTTAGGTCCAGCATCTAAGATGTGAGCATCTAAATAGTCCACTAAATTGCATTTATTTAAATCATATAAAAAGTAACAAGTCAGCTAAAAATTAGTAGTTGAGTAAACACAAGTTTTGCATGTATATATATATATAATATATATATATATATATATATATATATATATATATATATATATATATACACACACACATATATATATACATATATATATATATATATATATTATATATATATATATATTATATATATATATATATATATATATATATATATATAACATATATATACACATATATAGGGGAGAGATCAAATGAGAACTAGCTTTTTTTGTGAGAACTCTAGGAACCAATCTCAACCACTAGTTCTCAATGGCAAAATTGTAATTAACAAAAACATATTTAAAAATTTATAAATCAAAAAATAACATAAAAATAAAAAAAATAAAAACAAAACTGTTCCCCTACTTTTCCTCTTTCATAAAAAAATATAAAAATTTTTATAAAAAATAAAAAAAAATTCCGTTTTTTTTAACGAAATTCGTTTTACACATGTGTAATATCGGATTTACACATGTGTAAATCCAGTACTACACATGTGTATAACTAGATTTACACATATGTAAACAACGGATGTACGATTTTTTTTAGAAAAGTATATCAATATGGTAGGTGTTGGAAATATAAAAAATACTGAATTTTATGGTGATTTTTTTTTGAAAAAATGATGTCGTGAAAAAAAGTTACGAATGTTTAAAAAAAGGGGGAAATGGCATGTGATTTGCATGTGATAAAAAATGAGTGGCTGAGATTGATTCCTAGAGTTCTCACAAAAAAAGGTGGTTCTCATTTGAACTCTCCCCTACATAATATATATATATATATATATATCTATATATATAGATATATATATTATATATATATATATAGATATCTATATCTATAGATCTCTCTCTCTAGATATATTTCTCTCTCTATATAGTTAGATCTCTATATATCTTATATATATATCCATCTATAACTCTATATCTCTATCTATATATATATACCACTCTGATTGAAATAATTCAATTCACATGACAATACTTATAATGAAATAGTTGTAACATAAAAGACCAACCAAACACAATCAAACCTAACGACTGAATTAACCCGGTTCACAGATGAAGCCTTATGAATAAGCATAAATCTGGTTTCAATCACCATTTGAATAATCAATTGAGATGAGTTTGTCAAACCAATATATATATCATTGTTATCGTGGTTTGTATATTAATGATTATGTTAACATTTAGTTTATCTAACTATGAACACATAATTACATGTAATAACATAACATTATTCGAATTAAAATTTGAAATAGAACTACAATGATTGTATCAGTATCACATTATTTCCCCAAATAATAAACACAAAAAATAAGCTACGAAATACGAATTTGAGAAATAAAAGTGATTTGAATGCTAGAATACAAGTATAGACATCAAAAGTTTTCTCACGGTTAACCTAAAGAACTATGTCCTAAGTTAGAATAATAATGATTTATAAACTAGATATTGACAAGGGTTTCAATTGAGATTTGAGTTTTAATGGATAGTTTTAAAATAATGTATCTAGTTTATTATATATCCTAATTGAATAAAAAAGAATAAATTGATTAAATGGTTAAAATTAAAAATAAAATGAACAATTAGTAAAATAGAATTATTAAAATATTATTTTAATAATAATGAATAATAATTGATAGATTTTGAATATTAAAACGTGAAATATAATTGGTTTTATAATTATAACTTGGTTAAAATAATTAACTTTGATTAATTTTATTTAATTGAATTAACATATATAACAAATATTGGTACAAAGTGATTTGAAATAATATCTGTTTAATTTATAATGTATTTTATATTTTTAAAATTTATATATAGATTTATAATATATTTATAAAACATTTAAATCTTTAAGCTAATGTATCATGGATAAGAATTATGAGTTATGATGTATTTAAAATTTATTAAATATATTCTAAATAAAATTTAATTAACAAAATAAATTTTACACTAATGTAATAATATAAAAGCATTTTCTGCAACTGAAATAAAAAAATAGTTTAAAATAAAAGGGAGGGAGGGGGGTTGCTCAGGTCAAATTCAGGTCCCTTTTGTTTGGTTGATGTGCTTTAACAACTGGGCTAAAATGCTAAATCTAACTTGGATCCATTAAACAAAATTAAAAAATGCATTAAATGAATCCCTAAATCCACTATGAACCATAATGCGATTTTAATCAAATTGAACATCCAATCGATGTTGTTAACTGTAATAAACATGAGGCTTTTATTTTGTAAGGCCCCGTTCCCAGGACGCTTACAGTTGGTCATTCATCGCACATAAAACATACATTTACCTTTTTCCTTTCTTAAATAGTTGCAGCGGAAACATTAAAAGACATAATTTCATTCCATCAAAATGCTTTTGCATAATAGTACAATCGTTCTTTTTAACAATATCATGTTACATTTATTACAAAGCGTTAAACATAAGATGCCATCCAAAACACGCTGAGTAGCAGCCCCGTGCCATCCTCAGCAACATACCTGCCAACTGGAAACACATCAAAAGTCAGCGTTGCTGAGTGAGTTCTAGTTTTATAATAAAACATACTTTACTTTCTTTAATAGCCATTCGTTATTTTTACATGCTCACACATCGTACGCACGCATAGATAATATCATTATTATCTTCTTCATTCATTCTTTCATTCATTCGTTCCAAATAACTTTACTTGCGCATCGAACTTCATCCGTACCAATACCATGTGCTACACCCCGACCAGTCTTAGTTACCGGGCCGAAGTCAATAAATGAACAGCTAACGTATGCCATGGTACTAAGAGTATCCGGTCAGTCTTAGCTACCGGGCCGAAGTCAATAAATGAACAGCTAAACGTATGCCACGGTACTAAGGGTAACCGATCAGTCTTAGCTACTGGGCCGAAGTCAATAAATGAACAGCTAAACGTATGCCACAGTACTAAGGGTAAGCGGTAGAGGTTCTACATTAATGGTCAATCACAAAGAAGGACCCGTTATCCGATGCATGCAAGACGTGTCATTTCTTTTCACTTTACGTTACATAACACTTCATTTCATTCATTCATTCATTAATGCATACATTTATTCATTACGTTCCACTTTTCCTTATCTTTCACTTTACATTGCATAATACTTCATTTCATTCATTCACGTTCAACGCAAGGCCATAGAAAGATAAGCATACATAATAAGGAACATATCATAAACATAAACATGCAGCATCATCATACACGTTAATCACACATCACATCACATACATCACCCACACTAAGCATCACACGCACCGCCATACCTAACGTCACACGTGACATCATACATATCATTATCATCTCCATCAACATTCTCATCATAATCTCATCATCCTGCGTCACCTTATACCGTCCATGTCCTTCACATCGTCGAGGAATTTCATCTCGGCTATCATTTATGAACACTTAGGCGAATGGGCATCTATGCGAATGGACTATGGGCAAATGGACATCTATGCGTATGGACTCTCAGTCGCATAACTTCCATGCGTATGGCCTTCAATCGCATGACTTCAGACGTATGAGCTTCAGTCGCATACTCTTCATGCGAATGAACCTCAGTCGCATGGCCTCCAGGCGCATGGACTTCAGTCGCATAACCTTCGTGCGAATGGACCTCAGTCGCATGGCCTCTCAATCGCATGACTCCCAGGCACATGAACTTCAGTCGCATGACCATCATGCGTATGGACCTCAGTCGCATGGCAAACGTGCGCATGGACCTCAGTCGCACTTCATTCGGCTGAATGGCCTCCAGTCGCCCTCCAGTCGGTCGCCTTGCCCTAGCTGGTGCAGAGTGCAGTTAGCTCGACTGCAGCCGCGGGTTTTCGACCTCCAACCCCTTCCAAACCTCTTTTAAGCTCAAATCAACCCTTTTAAAGGTTAGGGAAACATACCATGACCTCATACAAGCATAACCAAGCAAGAAATCAAGCCTCAAACGCATCATACACATACATACATGCATCAAAACGGGTCTTCACCCAAAACTCGAAAATAGGTTTTTGGACGTGTTCCAGTCCCAAAATCAGTTGAAAACGTGTAAAAGAGGGGTCCTAGAACTCACCTTAACGATCCCGTCGAGTAGTGCTTCGATTTGACTCGCTCCACGTTGAATCCCACGCTCGAATCCACCCGAACCAACTTTTCTCCTCTTTTCTCCTTCTCCTCTCTTCTCCTCTCTTCTCCTCTCTTGGCTGAAATATGGGGAGAATAGGGGTGTTTTCCCCCTTTTATACTCCCGTGCATCGAAGTTTCTCTCGTTGGTGGGTTTGGTCCCTCGGCTTCGGACTTTATTTCTTTTTTTTTTTCGTCGGCTTCAAAAGAAATTTCTGGGCGTTACAAGTCCACCCCCCTTAAATAGGTTTCGTCCCCGAAACCTGTTACTCCTTAAACAACCGTGGACAATGCTGGCTCATCTCTTCTCCAATTTCCCACGTATGCTCAGATCCCTTTCTGCGCTTCCACTGTACGCGCACAAGTAGAACCACTCTATTACTCAGCCTCTTCTCTTTTCGATCGATGATTGCCACTAGTTGCCCCATCTAATTGAACCGTAATCTACCTCGATATCATCTAGTCGGACAACCATATCTTCATCCGCCAAACATCTCATCAGATGAGATACGTGGAATATCGGGTGAATCTCACTTGGTTCCTCTAGTAGCTCCAAGCTATAAGCCATCCTTTCCCACTCTAGCCGCGCCTCAGAAAGGCCCTACGTATCTCGAGCTCAACTTGCCTCGCTTCCTGAACCGAATGATACCTTTCCAAGGTGAGACTCCCAGCAATACTCTATCATCCACCTGGAATTTAATCTGTCAACGTCTCTCATCAGCATACGACTTCTGCCTATCTTTAGGCTTTCTGCCTCGTGAACCTTCGACTGTCGAGTGCAAAGGCTATAACCTTTCCTTCTGCCTTAACACACATCCCAACCCCGATTAGGAAGCATCTGGATAAAACGCCAGATCCTCATTCCTATCGGGTAATGACAGTATAGGAGCTTGAATCAGTCTTGCCCTCAATTCATCGAACGCCTTCTCTAGAGCTTGACCCCATGCAAGTTTCACATCTTTCCGGATCAACTTAGTTAGTGGAGAGGCGATCATGGAAGAGTCTTGAATGAATCTTCTGTAGTAGCCCGCCAAACCCAAGAAACTACAAATCTCGGATGGCGCCTCAGAAAACTTCCATTGCATCACCGCCTCCACCCTTGCCGGTTCTGCCATAATCCCGTCGGGGCTCGCTACCTGACCCAAATCTGAACCTCGCGCAACCAGAATGCGCACTTGGAGAACTTTGGCATACATTTTCTTCCCTCTCAGCGTCTCCAACACCTCTCAAACGCGATCGGCATGCTCCTCCCCGCCCTTCGAATAAATCAGGATATCTTCCATAAACCTAATCACTGATTTATCTAACATGGGTCGACATTCTTGATTCATCCAACCCGTAAAAGCAGCTGGCGCATTGGTCAAACCAAAAGACATAACGAGAAAATCGTAGTGTCCATAATGCGTGCGAAGAGCTGTTTTAGGAATATCCTACTCCCTCACCTTCAACTGATGATATCCAGATCGAAGGTCTATCCTTGGAAACCAACTGGTACTCTAGGGCTGGTCAAACAGATCATCAATTCTCGGTAGGGGTACCGATTCGTTACTGTTAGCCTATTCAACTCACGATAGTCTGCACACATCCTCATACTACCGTCTTCATTCTTCACAGATAAGACCGGAGCATTCCAAGGAGAGATACTCGGTCTAACCCACCCCTTATCAAACGGTTCTTACCATTACTCTGCCAATTCTCTTTTAGCTCATCCGGAACCAATCGATACGACGTCTTAGCTACTGGTTGGACACCTAGTATCAAGTCAATCTGAGACTCAATCTCATGGTCCCGTGACGCTCCTGGTAGGTCTTCGGGAAACACATCTGGAAAGTCGCACATAACCGGTACATCAGACAGTTGCGGTGTCGGCGCATCCACATCCTTTACGTAGGCCAAATAGGCACTACATCCACGCCTCATACACTTTCCCGCCACCGCCATTGATTTTGCTTCCGAGATCGCCGTGACCCAATCACCAAAAACCGTCACCGAACTCCTGTCAGACGTTGTCAATCGTATCATCTTCTTGCGACCCACAATGTTCGCCTCGTATTCCGTCAACCGATCCATTCCTAGGTCCACATCGAAACCGCCTAAGGTCATCACGAATGGTCTAACTGAAAATTTATGACCTTCTAATTCCACGTCACGACCATCTATCGCATCGAAATCCTAGTAGAGTTACCCATGGCAGTTTCTACATCAAAGGGCTTATCAATACCCCTACCCCTAATGGGCGACTCAGCACAGTAGACCGGAGAAATGAAACTCTTACTCGCGTCAAAATCAACTAATAGCGAAATTAGAGTTTGGTTTACTCGAAACGTACCTGACACCGCATCGGGGTCCGTACTAGCCTTTTCCTAAGTCCTCATGGAAGCTCGGCACTTGCTCCCTGCCCTCCAGTTCTGGTCGTCTTCTTGGTTCCCGAACTCTCTGCCCTTGGTGCCTTGCAGTCCCTACTTATGTGACCCTTTCTACGGCAGTTATAACACCGTGCCACCCCACACTCTCTTGCCATATGGCCGGCCTTTCCACAACGGAAACATGCATTGGTCCCCAATCTGCATTCCCCGGGGTGTTTTCGTCCACAGTTACCACAACCCGTCACCCCCATATTGGATGTGACCACACGTCGGTCATCCACCCTCGCAGCCTTGTTGTTTGGGGTGAAACTCTCACGTTCAACCCGCTTCCCCTTCAAATTCCTGTCGTCGCTACCCTCCTTGTTTACTTCAATCACGGTCGTCTCCTTCACCGCCCTAATTACCTCAGTCACCATCAACGGCAGAATCGTCTGCATCGCATGTTGAACTCCCGCAACCACAGCCTCTTTCATTGCGGTCCTCAGGTTAGCACTATCATCACCGCATTCCGGGTGATGGATTTCAGGCTCTTCGGGTGCCATCTCAGCAGCCCTTGTCATGCTCCGCGTGACACGCGATCCAGCACCACGTCCACCACAACCTTCACCTGACACAGCCCTCGACGATCTACCACCGGCCATTCTCTAACTCACACTGAAAGATTCAAACACCAATACGGTCATTCAAGGAAACAACTCAGTTTATGTCAAGTATAGTAAGTCCCCTAATTACAGTGGCCAGTTGTGATTAGCCACTTACTTTACTCTTCATACCCCAAGCATTACCTGTCCTGACTACATCAGTATTCAAATCTACATACAACAGATAACATATACCATGCGCACATAAAACCGGTTAACTTTAAGAAAATACCTGATGGCACGCAGCTACTCAGTTTGGCATCCCATTCCCTTTTCGTCCCATTCTCAGTTTAAGTTAAGGTTTATTTTGAATATTTACCCATTTCACTTAAACTTTGGCTTTGATACCAACTTGTAAGGCCCCGTTCCCGGGACGCTTACAGTTGGTCATTCATCGCACATAAAACATACATTTACCTTTTTTCTTTCTTAAATAGTTGCAGCGGAAACATTAAAAGACATAATTTCATTCCATCAAAATGCTTTTGCATAATAGTACAATCGTTCTTTTTAACAATATCATGTTACATTTATTACAAAGCGTTAAACATAAGATGCTATCCAAAACACGCTGAGTAGCAGCCCCGTGCCATCCTCAGCAACATACCTGCCAACTGGAAACACATCAAAAGTCAGCGTTGCTGAGTGAGTTCTAGTTTTATAATAAAACATACTTTACTTTCTTTAATAACCAATCGTTACTTTTACATGCTCACACATCGTACGCACGCATAGATAATATCATTATTATCTTCTTCATTCATTCTTTCATTCATTCGTTCCAAATAACTTTACTTGCGCATCGGACTTAACCAATACCATGTGCTACACCCCGACCAGTCTTAGTTACCGGGCCGAAGTCAATAAATGAACAGCTAACGTATACCACGGTACTAAGGGTATCTAGTCAGTCTTAGCTACCGGGCCGAAGTCAATAAATGAACAGCTAAACGTATGCCACGGTACTAAGGGTAACCGATCAGTCTTAGCTACTGGGCCGAAGTCAATAAATGAACAGCTAAACGTATGCCACAGTACTAAGGGTAAGCGGTAGAGGTTCTACATTAATGGTCAATCACAAAGAAGGACCTGTTATCCGATGCATGCAAGACGTGTCATTTCTTTCCACTTTACGTTACATAACACTTCATTTCATTCATTCATTCATTAATGCATACATTTATTCATTACGTTCCACTTTCCTTATCTTTCACTTTACATTACATAATACTTCATTTCATTCATTCACGTTCAACGCAAGGCCATAGAAAGATAAGCATACATAATAAGGAACATATCATAAACATAAACATGCAGCATCATCATACACGTCAATCACACATCACATCACATACATCACCCACACTGAGCATCACACGCACCGACATACCTAACGTCACACGTGACATCATACATATCATTATCATCTCCATCAACATTCTCATCATAATCTCATCATCCTGCGTCACCTTATACCGTCCATGTCCTTCACATCGTCGAGGAATTTCATCTCGGCTATCATTTATGAACACTTAGGCGAATGGGCATCTATGCGAATGGACTATGGGCAAATGGACATCTATGCGTATGGACTCTCAGTCGCATAACTTCCATGCGTATGGCCTTCAATCGCATGACTTCAGACGTATGGGCTTCAGTCGCATACTCTTCATGCGAATGAACCTCAGTCGCATGGCCTCCAGGCGCATGGACTTCAGTCGCATAACCTTCGTGCGAATGGACCTCAGTCGCATGGCCTCTCAATCGCATGACTCCCAGGCACATGAACTTCAGTCGCATGACCATCATGCGTATGGACCTCAGTCGCATGGCAAACGTGCGCATGGACCTCAGTCGCACTTCATTCGGCCGAATGGCCTCCAGTCGCCCTCCAGTCGGTCGCCTTGCCCTAGCTGGTGCAGAGTGCAGTTAGCTCGACTGCAGCCGCGGGTTTTCGACCTCCAACCCCTTCCAAACCTCTTTTAAGCTCAAATCAACCCTTCTAAAGGTTAGGGAAACATACCATGACCTCATACAAGCATAACCAAGCAAGAAATCAAGCCTCAAACGCATCATACACATACATACATGCATCAAAACGGGTATTCACCCAAAACTCGAAAATAGGTTTTTGGACGTGTTCCAGCCCCAAAATCAGTTGAAAACGTGTAAAAGAGCGGTCCTAGAACTCACCTTAACGATCCCGTCGAGTAGAGCTTCGATTTGACTCGCTCCACGTTGAATTCCACGCTCGAATCCACCCGAACCAACTTTTCTCCTCTTTTCTCCTTCTCCTCTCTTCTCCTCTCTTCTCCTTTCTTGGCTGAAATATGGGGAGAATAGGGGTGTTTTCCCCCTTTTATACTCCCGTGCATCGAAGTTTCTCTCGTTGGCGGGTTTGGTCCCTCGGCTTCGGACTTTATTTCTTTTTATTCTTTCGTCGGCTTCAAAAGAAATTTCCGGGCGTTACATATTCCCCATGTATAATGATATGTATGCATGTTTATATTTCCCATACAAGGGGTGTTTATTCTTGATTGTAGACAAATTGCACTTATTATTCTTAACTTGACTTGTCGAGTCTATTCATTGCTCTAGATGAACCAAGTCCCCATCTCAAGTCTTGATCAAACTAGTTTTGGGGTTACTCGTTTCACCTTCGTTTAGATAAAATTATTTGTCTAATCGTTTGTATTACAGTACCCATCATATTAATAGTCTGAATCTAGTTCTCATTGTATTGTTAAGTTCTTATTATTCATTTATCTTTCTTGTTTTGGTTTTGAGTTTAAACGATTGTGTTTCGAATTAATAAGAGTTGAGATTCTAATTTTATAACACAAACTAACTATAATTTTATGAATCTTATATAACTCACGCCAGTTAAATTATATAAAAGGATGATTTAGTAATAAGTTTTCTAAATGTTCAACCATCATATATATTATACACAGATCATAATTAAGGATGATGGAATTGTAACTTACTCTTCATTTTGAGACGCCTAGTATTCATTTCTTACGTAAGGGACACGTGTTATATTTAGTAGTTTCTAATTTGCTCATCTATACTATATATAAAACATCTAAGATGAGTATTTTAAGATATCATAAAATTAAGAACAATTACTTCATTCAATACATAATATACAATCACTTTTGAGGATAAAATAGTATTTATAACATTATCTACAGATTATCTTTTAAAATTAGTTACATAATAATTTTACATTTACTAACACTTATATAAAGTTTTATATTATCTACCCATAAATCAAAATATTAATTTAAATTTACATAGTTATAAGAATTTAAGATAAACAATAATTGAAACAAATGAGTAAGGAAATTTGATACGTTAATTAAGAAAGAAGATGAACCGGATTCCTTTAACGTTATACGAAAACATTTGCAATTCACGTCAAATCTCATATTTATATCTTTTCTATATGGACAGCCTGCTCTTTGGCCCACCTTTACTGTCTACGAAAATCTAATCAAGCAGGTTCTTTTATCTTGAGGTTGGTCCAAGTGTATATTATCATGAAGCACGAGTTCCCTACTAGTAATTATTTATAGATCGTCTATGTATATGTTTCATGTTCATTTAGGGTAAATCCGATAGAAAACAAAACAAATTTTATAACCAATATAACATTACAGTTTTAACAAACTAAAATCTCTTTGATTACTAGGTAAATAGTTATTGTTACACTAAAAAATATAAATTCTTTTTTTCAACATGTCTTTCATATTTAAATCCGACGCACACAAAAACGAAATAGTTATCAACATTACAAATAAATTACGTTTAATGATTATTTGATGTCACAATTATAAGGTATAGACATCCCTTGTTGCCATCCAACCCTTTAAGATCATTGTAGAAGCCACTATTCGTTCTCTATACATCAATGTGCGCCAAAGCTCCCTCACTTCCTTCACCAATCCTTTTTCTTCATTACTTAACGTGGAAAAGACGTCGCTCGTCTGCTTCTTACTCTCATCAATAGCCGTCGTGATAGCTAGAACATCACTCTCGTAAGCGTAATGGGCATCATTATTATATAGCCTAATGAACTATTTGACTATTTACATACTCTTAAAATGCAAAGTCGATGGCCTTCACCACTGGTTGAAACCCTCACATCAAGTTTTTTGAATTGTCATTTTTAACCACTAAGCTTAAAACTTTAAAAAAATATCATTTTGATCCCCTCGAGTTTTTGAAGCTTTAGGTTTACCCATTTTAATTTCTTACTTTAATAAAACAACTTTTTACATCCTTATTTTATGAAGGTGTCGGTGTAAATTCGAGTTCGTCTATGTTTCAACGCAAACTGTGTTTGGAAATGAGCTGGGCAACGATTTCCTGCTAAATTTTTGGCGTAAGCTTTGAGTTGGTTTATATTTCGACATACGTTTTGTTTGAAAACGAGTGATGCTAAATATATTATGTTTTCATTTAACGATATAAATTCAAATAACCTTACGTTTCGATATAAATTTCGTTAAAAAACAGACCAGAACAATTATAATCTATACATTATAACATGTCCGCAACACACGTGTATAATTAGTAATTACTAGTTATCTTATCTATAATCTCTAAAAACTAATAATTTAAAAGCTAAGTAAGCTCTTGAGGTTTAGCACGCTCCTCGCACGTGCAACATTTGAAATTTATCCATCTCAAACAGAAGGCTAGGGTTTACAAAACAAAGGTCGGCGATCTCGGGCAGTTCGGTCACCTGCCCGTTTTCGCAAATTTCTCTTTCTTCTCCCCTTTCACCCTCCCGCTTCCTGCAATTCATTCGAAATATATACACCCCTAAATACTCTCTCCATATTCACATTTCATTTCACCCTTTACGTTCGTTGATATTTCATCTGAAGTAAGGTATAACCGTATAATCTGTTGATTATCTTCTAATTTCAGCCTAGGGTTTATTTGAGCCTTGAGGCTTGATTTTCAACTGTGAATCTGTGTTTTGTTCGTGTTTTGATGTGGCGGTTGTAAGTGTTTTGTGTTTAGCGATTGGTTGTTTTTAGCAGTGATAGGGTTTATCTGTATGTTGAGGTTGTTGGTTGTTTGATGTGTGTGTTTTGCTTGCAGATCTTAGGTTAGTCGTTGGTTGATGTTATCACTTGATTTGTTTGATTACGTATTTGGTGAAGCGATATGAGTTTTCGAGTAAATTTGCGGATTTGAACTTGTTGGATGCTTTGATTTTTTAGTGTTTTTTGTTCATAGGTCCTTTGAATTGAGGGATTTGCTTTTGCGTTAGTAGTTTGTAGTGAGATTTTGGTTGATTTTGATTGATCATGGTTTGTAAATATAAAAATATGATACTTTTGTACTATCAGTTGTTATTGAAGGATAAACATAGTGCAATTATTTGATTTTTTTTATTTGTACTGTATGACGTGGGGGGTTGGGTGTAGTGGTGAA
This sequence comes from Flaveria ramosissima, assembly GCA_025215565.1. Taxonomy (NCBI): domain Eukaryota; kingdom Viridiplantae; phylum Streptophyta; class Magnoliopsida; order Asterales; family Asteraceae; genus Flaveria; species Flaveria ramosissima. The sequence goes on along the minus strand of JACVEC010000247.1, from coordinate 7,998 downwards.
TGGCGCTCTCACCTCAATCATCCCAACCAAAGGTTGTGGATTCAAGTCTTGGGATGGTAGTTTATCCTATATTATTTAGGTGTTGCTTATTGTTGTAGTTTAGAAGTAGACGGGGGTGTGAGTCGATGTTCTTAAAATATGTGTACTGTTATATTGTTAAGTATTGAAATTTTCATTTGGGAAAATATGATGGGAAAGTGACTAGATGGTTATAATTTGAATAATTAAGAAGTAGCAATTTGGATAAAACGTTTTCAATTTTTATAGCTGATCTACAGCTCTGATTTTTTTTGAATATATGTTGTTAGGCGTTGTAATATTGTTTTACATACTTTAAAAGCATTTACAACATGTTGTCAAGTATTCTGGTTCAAGTTTGTAAAGTGTAGTACCAGTGATTTACACATTTTTCATTTCCACACTGTTTTCTAATTGTTACTCATGCTGTTATTGTTGGTTCTTGAGATACTTATTCTACTTGTTGCCAACATGATAACTATCTTATGAGTTTTGGGGAAACATAATGTTTTATTTTGGACTGTGTTTAAAATCTGGGACTAAAATGATTTAAATATTTGTGTTTTACAAGTAGGAAAAAATGGCTGTGGAGATTACCGAATTCTTGTTATCTGCTCAATCAGCCGATGCAAAGGTGCGAACTGAGGCAGAGGCTAGGCTTCGGCAGTTTCAAGAGCAAAACCTTCCAGGATTTCTTCTTTCTTTGTCACTTGAGCTCTCAAATGATGGCAAGCCTATGGAGTCTCGTAGATTGGCCGGTATTGTGCTTAAGAACTCTTTGGATGCTAAAGATGCTGCTACGAAGGACCACTTAGTGCAACGGTGGGTTTCAAATGATGTGTCATTTAGATCCCAAGTCAAAGGCTTGCTGTTAAGTACTCTTGGTTCATCTGTCCCTGAAGCAAGGCACACTGCTGCCCAAGTCATTGCGAAAATTGCTTCTATTGAAATTCCAAGAAAAGAATGGCCTGAACTTATTGGTTCTTTGCTCGGAAATATGACCCAACAAGATAAGCCATCATCATTGAAACAAGCAACTTTAGAGGCACTTGGGTATGTATGTGAAGAGATATCCCACAATGATCTTGTGCAAGATGAGGTTAACTCTGTCCTCACTGCTGTAGTCCAAGGAATGAATGTTACCGAACAGAGTTCTGTGCGCCTTGCAGCAACTACCGCATTGTACAATGCTCTTGATTTTGCACAAACCAATTTTGAAAACGAGATGGAGAGGAACTACATCATGAAAGTTGTTTGTGAAACAGCTGTGGCGAAAGAAGCAGAAGTTAGACAAGCTGCGTTTGAATGTCTTGTTTCAATAGCATCAACGTATTATGATGTTTTAGAGCCGTATATGCAGACACTTTTTGAACTCACTGCGAATGCTGTCAAAGGAGATGAAGAAGGTGTTGCTCTTCAAGCAATTGAGTTCTGGAGTTCAATCTGTGATGAAGAGATTGAGCTTCAAGACTATGAAAGTGGTGATTCATACCATTCACGTTTCATAGAGAAGGCTTTATCGTTGTTGGTTCCGATGTTGCTTGAAACATTATTAAAGCAGGATGAAGATCAGGATCAAGAAGATGGGATCTGGAATCTTGCTATGGCCGGGGGAACATGCCTTGGTCTTGTTTCTAGAACTGTAGGTGATGCTATAGTGCCCTTAGTTATGCCTTTTGTGCAGGAAAACATTTCAAAGCCCGATTGGCGATCCCGTGAGGCTGCTACATATGCATTTGGATCAATTCTTGAAGGCCCAAGTGTTGAAAAGCTATCTCCAATGGTTGTCATGGCATTAGATTTTCTTCTTAATGCTATGAGGGATCAAAACAGCCATGTGAAAGACACCACTGCATGGACCCTAAGCCGTATTTTTGAGCTTTTGCACAGTCCAGCCACTGGTTTTTCTGTTATTTCACCATCTAATCTTCAAAGAGTTATGGCCGTCCTTCTAGAAAGTATCAAAGATTCTCCCCATGTTGCAGAAAAGGTCTGTGGGGCTATCTATTATCTTGCTCAAGGCTATGAGGGTTTTGAAGCTGGCTCCTCTGTTCTCACACCATATCTTCCAGATATCATAACCTCACTTATAGCAACTGCTGAACGAACAGATGCCCATGATACAAAGTTAAGGTCTGCAGCCTATGAAACCTTGAATGAAGTGGTCAGGTGTTCTAACCTTGTTGAATCATCTCAATTAATATCACAACTTCTTCCTGTTATCATGAACAAGTTGGGACAAACAATCGAGCTTCAGATTCTGTCATCAGATGATAGAGAAAATCAAGGAGATGTGCAAGCTCTACTTTGTGGTGTCATGCAAGTGATTATTCAGAAACTTAGCAGTACTGATGAAACTAAGCCCATTATTCTTCAAGCTGCAGATCAGATTATGATGCTATTTCTGAAGGTGTTTGCTTGCCGTAGCTCAACAGTACATGAAGAAGCAATGCTTGCCATTGGTGCTCTTGCTTATGCCACTGGACCAGAATTTGGGAAGTATATGCCAGAGTTCTACAAATATTTGGAAATGGGTCTTCAGAATTTTCAGGAATACCAGGTTTGTTCCATCTCTGTCGGTGTGGTTGGTGATATATGTCGAGCTTTGGATGACAAGATGTTACCATATTGTGATAATATTATGACACTCCTCCTTAAGGATCTTTCTAGTGGTGACTTACATCGGTCTGTTAAGCCTCCAATTTTTTCATGCTTTGGTGACGTGGCACTTGCAATTGGGGAACACTTTGAAAAGTATGTTTCTTATGCAATTCCAATGATGCAAGGAGCTGCTGAAGTGTGTGCACAAATAGACAGTAATGATGAAGAGATGGTCGAGTATGGCAATCAGCTGAAGAGAAGTATCTTTGAGGCATATTCAGGTATCTTACAAGGGTTCAAAAGTTCAAAGGCAGAGCTCATGTTGCCTCATGCCCCACATCTTTTGAAGTTTATAGAAGTTGTTGTTAAGGATGCTCACAGGTATGGATTAGCTTTTATTTTTGTTTCTTTACAACTTTTCGCTTGACTCTCTGTGTTGAACTTACTGTTTTATATACTAATTTGTTTCATGTTTGCCTTGTAATTAATGTTGAATGAATTTGTTGAAAAGCCATATCACAAAAGACAAATTAATGAAGTTTGATAATGAACTGATGAAGCCTTTGGCTGCCTGTTTTGCCTGATGCATTATTCATCCTTGATAATAAACAATTTGGTTGATTTTTTAGATCATTTGTCAATTTTAATATCTAAAATGCAGAAATAGTCAATTAGCTTTAGAAATGAATTGAATTAACAGAAGTTCTTACAACATACTTATATGTTACACCATCTGTTCCTTGATTATCAGCTAGAAACCAAGTTGGCAGTATAGAACTATCTTCATTAGTAGTTTTTTGTTATCTAATGCTCAGAGGTTGACTTGAAAAATCATGTTCTTTTGTTATAATATATAAATTGGACTAAAATTTGATTACAGAAACTATTATCGGTAAAATAATCTAAAATTTGGATTGGGGTTTTGCAGGGATGAGAGTGTGGTAAGAGCAGCAGTAGCAGTGCTGGGAGATCTTGCAGACGCACTTGGTTCAAATGTGAAGATGCTGTTCAAAGATATGGCATTCTGTAGCGAGTTCTTGAGAGAATGCCTTCAGTCTGAAGACGAGCAACTCAAAGAGACTGCTACCTGGACCCAAGGGATGATTGGGCGCGTATTTTCAGTATGTGGGTAAGTTTAGTAATCGAAAAATACGCTTTTTCATGGTACAAGTTTGAAATTCTGGGTGTCGGGGCAGGGAAATGTAGTATGTTCACTGTGTTTTTTGTACTTTGAATTTAAGTACAAATTTGGGGGGAAGGTAGTCATTATGTACAAGACTAGGCCACTATAACGGTGGCTGATCATTTTTATGAAATTTTGTTTGGTTGTACCTTCCTTTATGTGCTGTTTTATTTGTCTCATGAAATTCTGTCTGGTTGCAACCACCGCCTACAGTAAGGTCCACCACCGGTCTCGCTTTTTATGAGTGTTTTGGTTTATTTACATCACCGACTCTTAAAATAACAATTTTGAAAAACTTTTTGTGAGCTATTGCGAGTCAGGCCTAGGGCTTGGTTTGGCTTAGTGTGGCTCGGTTTGATTTAATTAGATTGTTAGAACTAAAAAATGTACTTAGAAATGCAAGGTCTTGATGTGAATTGGATTGAAAAATGATAGGAGTGTTTGGCTTACAACATCGAAGGTTTTTTTTTGGGCTTTTAATCGAGCCAATGAGTGAGCCACCCAGGCTCGTGCTCGGCTTAGCTGTTTACGGAATACAGACTGAGCAAATTTTAGTGAGTTTTCCTGAGATTTTTTCAAGCGAGTTCTCACGCACAAGCAATTTGAATGGCTCTAATTCTAACACATACTCTATTTCAAACAAGTAATCTGTGACTTTTCTTGATAGTTTTTTATTAAAATATATGCTCATTTTTATATTATAGAATTAACACTTATAATTTCAGAAGACTAAATGCTACACTATATTATCATTAGTAATATGAATCCTCCAACACACACTTTGTAACAAAACTTTTCTATATTGGCGGTGTCAACATCTAAATTGTTAACTAGGCTAGATTCCTATTGGTGACAACTAGGAGGGTTCAACCTCACAAGTTGTACGAGTGTTTTAAATCACAAAAATAAAACAAAGAAACGCAATAGTTGATATGATTTGTTAGACAATTACCTTTAACATATACGTTAAATAGAATTGTAGTTTCAACCCTTGGCATAGATGATTTCTTGTTGTGCTACAAACCAAACATGGTTGTCATGTCAAGACAATAAAAATGTTTTCGAGGATCATCATAGCCATCTTATTAGCAGCCACAAACCAACAAAATTAGATGATAACAAAACCTTTTGCTCAATTTCACTTGCTTTTTAGGTTAATATAAAAAGATGATATAACATTGCTTTGGCTAAAACCCAAAACATGCAATTGTCTATCATCATTGCCTTCAAACATAGGTATCCCATGCGGTTTTACGGAAGCAGATTAACGGATCCAAGCTCAGATGATTATGTGGTCATTGTCACAGCCTTTAAACACAACCATTCAGAAGCACAAATATGGATTTAAGAAGCCAAACATCATCAGGCGTATAACAATAGTCACTATCATCAAATCAACATCCCAAAACCAATACTATAGAGCATAAACCAACATAAACCAAGAAGCATAAGCTCTAACAACAAAACAACCAAGAGTAACAATCAAAACAGATCCTAATCAGTTGCTAAAAAACAATTAAGCTGATAAGTGTAGACTCATATCTCTACCATAGCTGCAACATAGACTGCCACGCCAAATGAAGGAGCTATATTATAGCCTAAGTTAGAGAACAATAATAGAGAGGAAACAAAAGGGAAACCAACAGTAGCAAGCCTTAGGTGAGAAAATAACGGCCATCATTGACCCCGACACAAAATCCCCCAAATACATCGTCAAAGCCGAGAATTCGGCTAAACCAACATTCGATAGCCACGAAAAGAAACTCTGCCGAGATCATCAGCCGGGTGGAAGACTAAGGCTGACAGAGGGCACCTCCACCATTGCTAACTTAACATCGGCCACCGTGATTACTTGCCACAGGAGAACACGAAAGCCATGACTAGAACCCTTGAACATGAAAGCCACTACTAGAACCCATGCAAGGCTCAACGTCAGATATAGGCCAACGGGTTGGCGGTCGGAACCTAATAGGACAAGACCAGCGGCCACTGCGTGAACGTTACCACCTCAAAACCCCGTAATCAAGCTAGAGAAGAGGAGCAATCGAGACAACGCCGCCGCCATCCATCGTGAGCACCCACGTGACTCCCGCCATCTCCGTCTTTCCCTCTCTACCTTATGAAGCCGGAAAGAGTAGACCGGCGACAACCTGCACCAAAGATCCAATCCCCACAAACCCACTCGCTCTCTCTATCGAAACATAAAGATAACACATGTTATAAACATGGTTTGTTGGGGGTGCGAGGCATACTGCAAAACCAAAGAAATAAGTGGCCAAAACATAAAACCCCACATCGAGACTATTCCTTTCATTACTTTTTTGACAGTGCATAATAAGCATGCTTTTAAATACATATAAATATTATAAGCTACGGGTTTCCCACCATGATTGGGTTGTGTTAAGTTTGAATGCTTGATTTAACTTTGATGATGCTTGCTTTTCTCAAAACATTAAAGTATAAATAATAAATCTAAATTATTTATAAATGTTTAGGCACGAAACAAAGGATGGTTGCCACACTAAAGCAGCAAAAACTAACCTTTTACTTCCGTCATCACAGCCCATTTAGTTAACTATTCCTCATTGTTTTAAACCTATACGAATTAAGTAAATTTAATTATAAATTAAGGGTGATGGACTGCAGCAAAAACTACAAATATGTAAAGTACAGTGGCCGTAATCAAAAGACCATGAAAACTACTATGCCTCGTTTGAAATTCATGTAAAGATCGTTTGAGAATCATATAGATATAATAGGTGTTCACAAGGCTCATAAATGGTAGCTCAGTGCGGTTGAAAATAACACCGTAACCACGTTGAAACAATGAACAACAACAAAGTTTTATATCATCACAACCTTTGTAGCAGATAACCATTAAGATCTAAAATTAAGTCTATATTTTTAAAAATGATGAGACACCTAAATTTAGAGTTTGCACCAGAAGAGATTGGTTTGGGTTAAAGACGGTCTCAGATGAATGAAAGATCATCACTGACTGAAAATAGATCTCTGGTGAAAGAACCGTCACAATCATCGACCAAACCAACCCAACAACATTTATTAAATAATGTTTTGTACTCATAATCAAACCAACAATATATCTCAGATGAATGAACCGTCGTCATCATCGATACAAATATTGGCGTATGGGTTAGAAATAATTACACACAGTCTCAGGTGTACAATCTTCACCATGATCGACCCAACATTGGCAAAACATAAGATAGATCTAGTAATTATCGATTCAACAACATGCATATCAAGTAATCATGAACCATACCCAATTTAAACTCAAATACATTACGCTTTACATTCAAGAACATCTTAGATGAACTAAAGTCAACCATCATCGACAAACATAAAAAGAAAACACTTCATACATAATCGACCCAAAAACATGTTCAATATTACAATAAAAAACAGATGCCGGATAATGAAAGAAAAGTGTTTTATTTTTAGTTTGATAACCTGTATATTATTACACATTATTAGTTATTACTAAAATTGTTTTTTATATTATAAATAAATTTTAATTATTTTAAATTTACTTTAATCTATTACTAATTATTGTTATTATCAATATTCTTATTATTATTAAATTTAATGAATTCATATGGATAAATAAATTAAATTAAAATCAACCATAATATGACCATACTAACCATGTTGGTGTCTTAAGATCAAGATAAATTTATTATTTTGACATCCTAAAATGCTTTATAAATAGTAGAGATAATATGGATATTTATTATTGCTTTCTATATGTTATGCATAATGAATTGTCTCGTGTGATGCACGAGTGCTACTAAGTCTCTTTTCCAACCAGCCATAAATATTGATTCTATTATTAATTATTATTATTATTATTATTATTATTATTAGTATTATTATTATTATATTATTATTATTATTATTATTAATTTTATTATTATTATTTTATTATTATTAATTATTATTATTATTATTATTATTTTATTATTATTATTATTATTATTATTAATATTATTATTATTTTATTATTATTATTAATTATTATTATTATTCATTATTATTCATTATTCTTCATTCTTCTTATTCTTATTATTTTCTTATTATTATTCTCTTCTTCTTATTATTCTTCTTATTCTTTATATTCTTCTTAATTCTTCTTATACTTATTATTCTTATTATTATTATTCTTATTATTCTATTAT
>JACVEC010000246.1:0-43362 GCA_025215565.1 Flaveria ramosissima | reverse complement strand
AAGTCCCAAATTCATCTTCCGAAGCTTAAAAAATCTTATCTCAGACACTATTTATTTTTAAGGACCTTTTCCTTCCGAAGCAAAATTAACCTTCGGAAGTGGAAGCTTTGTTTATTCCTATACAAGCATTCAAGGTTTATTTCTCTTCCGAAGCATAAATCTTCAAGACTCTCAGAAAATCTTCCGAAGCCATTTTAGCTTCGGAAGCTTTTTCAATCAAAACTTCCGAAGACAATAAACTTCGGAAGCTTTTCGAATTCCAAGAAAACTACTTTTTGAGCAAAGTCAACTACTTTTTTCAGAGGTGGGATGGACTTTCGGATTTCAAAGTTTATCCTCTTTCATTAACTTTGGTTCAAATCCCTTTCACATAACACCCAACGGTTCCCCCTCTTTCCCACTATCTTCCTCAATTCTACATTTCTCTAACCTAATTCTCTAAACCGCCTTTGCTTTTACCTTTCTTCACCCTTAAGCTTCTGAAATGGCCAACCTTAACCGCAGAGAAACAACCCAGATTTCTCCATGCAACTTCACAGGCAACATAATCAAGTTTGCTCTGTTAAGCTCTGAGAAAGATGCAAGTTTCTCAGAGATTTGCCAATTCTTGACTCTGTCAAACTATTTCACCTCCCTGACCATTGATCCTACTCTATATGAGGATCACTTGCTTGAATTCTGGAAGACCTGCCAAGAGGTCATATATGGGATGGGGAGAAGGCACTGTCTGCCACAGTGCAAGGGAGGACAATCTTCATCACTCCGGCCATCATTAACCAACATTTGCAGCTGGATGATGAAGAAGGTGAGGTGTCCTTCCCAAAAGAAGCTGTTAATCATTCTTTTGAGCAGATGGGCTATGAGGGAGATTTCTCTGTAAAGACCTTAGGAAAGGGAAGGTCTCATCCCAATGGAAATTCCTGCTCCATGTGGTTATCCACAGCTTGTCAAACAAGCATGGTGGATGGGACCAGATTCCTGAGGATCTCTCCTTTATAGTTCATGGAATGGTTCAGGGGGTCAAGTTCAGGTATTCACAATTTGTTATACTAATTTACTTGCAAACTTAGACTCCTTAGAGTATTACATGTTTCCTAGATATGTTCAACACATTCTCAACTGTGAACTGGGCTCACAGTTGAGGGAAACAAGTAATATTCTTAAATTGGGACAGATGAAGCCCGGCATCTTTAAAATAATGAAGAAGCCAACTGTAGGCTTCTCAGGGGTAGAAACAGCCCTAGTCCCAAAAATGTTAGAGCTCATTGCTCAAGGTGACAACCTAGCAACACAAGCTAGTGTTGAACCCACACCTCTTTTGTCCTACCCCTAAAAAGACCAGAAATCACCCTCACCTACCAAAGAAAATCCAAACGAACCCCTGCTCAGGCTATTGAGTCTGTGCAGGCCCCCAAATACTCAACCTTACAGGAAGAAGTGGACACTAGAGCTCCCACTTCTCCTGAGGAGCAAACCACTCCATTACTTCACCTATCAGGGCTGAGGTTCCTCAAGCTCACCCTGATGAGCTCACTAGCCCAACAACCTTAAGCCTTCACTCTGAGTCTCAACACTCAAGTGAACAACCTTCAGGGGACAGCTACCATCCCCAGCCTTTGGATCTCAACCAACCAATTCCCAACCTATCCTTTTACACTGATGAAGACTTAGGATTCAGTGAGTACCATGAGTCTCTCTTCTCCTCCCCTACTCAAAGAGAGATGAGTACCTCTGACTCTCCTCAGTCTATCCCCCATCAGTCACCTATACTGAGGTGGACACTTCTGAAACTGTTCAGGATGTCCATATGGAAGAGGCTCTCACTTTTGAAAGTGATTACATCATTAAGACCTCAACCATGGCAACTCAGCCCATTGGCATCTCAACTGAGGCTGCCAGTGAGCAGAGGAAAACCAGCAGCCAAGAAACTCAAGCTGGTGGGTGAGAGAGAGGACTTTGGTCCAATCATCTCATCCCCCAATGAATCTTCTGATGAAGATGAGGGGAATTTGAGACTAAAGGTGCAAAAATTGTCAAAAACATGCACCTATTTAGTCTCTAAGGTTAGTCACTTGGAATCTCAGGTGACTACCCTGCAAAACAGGGTCAATGATCAGCAACTCCAGATTTCATATCTGCAGGAAAAACTAGCTGGGAGACCTTTAAGGAGAGCTCAACCAGGAACACAAGAACCTGTGGAAGTGATTGACTTATCCTCCAGCTCACCTATGCAAGTGGGTGATGCTACCAAAAAGGGGGAGAAAGTTGTTACAACCACAGAACCTGGGAGTTCTTCAGAGAGAATGGACATAGAGGACTCACCATCCTCACTTGCTGTTGTGCATTCTCAGCAACTTCCTCAAGTTCACATTAATGTGGACTCTATAGACTCTCTCATCAGGAGTCTCTTTGAGGAAGGTATACCAAGGGCTGTCTCATCTCCACCACAAGGAACTGGCAATCACATCATAAGGTGGAGGTATGATGATGACAGGAGAGCCCTTATACTTCACAGAGTTCAAGGCCAACAAGAAGTTTTTCAATCCAAAGCCTGAGCTTCTATGAAAGACTGGATTTAGTCAACTTGCCACTTGTCAATCCAAGCAATTCAAGACAAGCTGACAGGCTGGCTCAAAGAATCCAAGACAGGATCCTTGCAGAGTTACTCTAAGAAGGAGACTTAGGCAATCAGGCAATGTCATCGGTCAACTGGATGTTGAGGTGGACCCTAAGATTAGTTTCATAGGGGAAACCTTGACTGAAGGCCCAGTGGCAGAACCTGAGACCCCTGTCTCATCATCAACAACTGCTGCAGAGGTCAAAACTCCATCTGAGACACCTGCTGGTGAAGGTGTTTCTCAGCCTCTCTCTGGCCAGAGCATGGAAGCTACTCCAAGCAATGAAGGCCAAGCCTCAATCCACCCTGAGTCACAAAGGTCTGTTGGTGACAAAGGGAAAAGGATAATGACTCCTGAGGAAATTGAGGAGGAAGAGAGAGAGAGGAAAAGGAGACTAAGGGGAGAAGTTTCTACTGGGTCATCTAGCTTCATGCAAGCTGCAATCAGGGCTGCTCCCAGACCAAATACTCAAGATGATGAGTTAAGGGCAGTCAGGATTACCTACTTACAGACCAGGAACTATGACATTGATGAAATCATCTCCCTCCCCTTAGAAGAGTTAAATGAACTGGCTGACATGGAAGTGTCAAGAGAGTTGAAGGAGAAAGAGGATGCAATGATACTTCTCCAACTCAAAGAGGAGAAGAGACAGAAAAGACTTTACAAGCATGCTCCCACTCTCTCACCAGTTCAAGAAAGTCCTGCACAGGAAGATGTGGCTCCACAAGAACCTCAGGTAGATAAAGAAGAAGATAGGATCAAGATGATCAACTACCTGAGTGCCACAGGCTTCTATCAGGCAGATGCACTTCTTCCCTTGTCCTATGACTTCATTGAGTTCGAGTATCTAAAGCAACTTGAGCTTGAGTTAGTCAAGGAAAGAAAGACAACTAAAAGGAAGCTAAGGGAAGAAGCTGCAAAGTCAAGAGCCATCATTCAAAAGAATGCAAAGAAGTCTGCTGACAGACAAAGAATGGTGAGCTTCTTGAAGCTGTATGGATTCTCCGGAAGGAGACTTGGCCCCATGTCTCTATCCACTATGGATGAGCATATTAGGGTGATCAAGCAGAAGATTAAAAGTGGAGAACTCATTGACTTGCACTCTCTTCCAAGTCAAGTCCCACCTGAAGTGGAGGTCAAGTTTGAACAACCAGAGACACCTCAACCAGCACCTCCAGCTGAGCCTCAGCAAGCTTCATCTTCTGATCCTAGGCAGGGTCAAACTCCCTCTCCTTCTGAACCTGTGAGGGAGGAACACCCAACTGAGAAAGACACTGATGATCAACATGGTGCTGACCAGTCTTCTCAGTTAAAGACATCCAAGAGGAAGAAGAGGATGGCTTCTAAACCAAAGACTAAGAAGAAGAAGCCAAAGTCATCTACCTCTGCACCTCAGGCTGAATCAGATCAACCTGAGGAAGTGCATGATGAGGCAGCCCAATCAACTCCTATTCAAGTGGCTCCTCTAACTAGTGAGACACCCATCTTGTCCTGGACTTACTCTACCAATCCAGAAAGATGGAATGTTATCAGAGATCAAGGTGTTGAGAATGTCTACTCATGGCAAGACATAATCAACTTACCTCTGCATGATCTCTTTGAGATGAGAAGATACTATGAGAGTCTTGATGATCCTGACCATCTCATGAAGAAAGGAATGGTCCTGATTGTACTGAAGACTACCAACATTTGAAGATCTTCTAAGTGTTTTGGTAGCATCAGCCTAGGGGGAGTTTGTAAGGATTCCTGAAGTCTGATGCAACCCAAAACAGCCTAAGTGTCTCAGCAACATGCACTAAGTACTGAAGTGAAGAATGCTTCGGAAGTTTTACACAAGCATTAGAAAATACTCTAAGTGTAAAATCTTCCGAAGCCAAGACCAATATCTTCCGAAGCCAAACATGAAGTCTTCCGAAGCTTCAGAGACAAAGTCTTCCGAAGCTTCAACCTATGAAGACAGATTTCTTCCGAAGACTTTTGTACACATGCTTTATCTGATGTACTGTTCCATAAAGCACCTTTTCCGCTGCATCTCTGTAAAGTCACCAACTTACATGAGTTGGTGAAAAGGGCCTTGCTTTTGGTAACTGTACATTGAGGTCTTGAGTCTGTAACTTTCCACGTTATGTACTTTATCCTTTTTGTAATGTATAAGGATGTGAGCTATGGCATGTCATAGTCACAAGGTCAAAAGGCAGATATGCCTTTTGATCCTACAATTGATTTTGTTGTGTCTAGTCAATTGTATCCAGCTGGCTTTCAAAGTATAGCCGGCTGTAGGTTGTAGTATAAGTATTCCAAGTTCTTGTATCTTTCTTTATGCTTTGTAACACTTGTAAAAGAACTTGAGAAAGCAATATACTGCCTCCTTGAAACCCATACTCTCTTGTTCTGTCTTTGCTTTACTTGTGTTCTTTGTATCACCTTTGGTTACCCAGTTCACTGTTTGATTAAAGTTTAGTTAATCTCCTCATTGTGTTGTTGTGTTGTAATTGTGTTTAAAGCCTTAAACGGTCCTGCAAAAGGTCTGAAGACAAAGTTTGAAAGCAAAGAATTGAAGACAAAGTCTAAAAGCAAAGAACTGAAGAAAAAGTCTGAAGATGAAGTGCTGAAGACAAAGACTGAAGACCAGAGTGATCAGCAGTTGTCACAACAACTGAAGTTATTAACTTCAGTAGTTGTGATGGTTTTACTTTTCAGTACTTGTAACTTTACATTTTAGTACTTTATTGTTTCAGTAGTTTAGTCAGTAGTTTCATGTAATTGTACTTAGCATTCTCTGAGATGTAATCAGTTGTTGAGAACATCTCAGTAGTTTGCATATTTCAGTTGTTTTGTAAATTCTGTTAGATGTCACTGTCAAGTGACATCAGTAGACGTCACATTCCTCTATATAAAGGATGTTGACCTAGCTGTATTCTAACCGAAGCATTACGCGTGAATGAAAACATTCCTTTAATAGAAATATTCTCTCTATAATTGTGATTGATTGTCTTGCATATTCATTACTTTTCTTGCTTGAATTCGATCTAATTCGTGATATTCCGCTGCATAATTCAAACCTAATTGATCCGATCCTATCACTTGTAAACTCTTTCTTTGGCATTCCAATTACCAGATCATGTTTAATTAGTTTATTCATGTTCTTAAAGTTTACATGGCACATTCTTTTATGCCATAGGAAAGACTCATCACTATTTGCTTTAGATAGAAAGCATGAAACTTCTCCAGAGGGAGATGTTTCTTGCAAATCCATCTTGTACATGTTCTTTTTCCTGGGGGCTCTAAGCAGGATATGCTCATGAGGAATGACCACTCCAGGCTTGAGAACAATGCACTCATGCTCAGTAAAGAGCATGTTATGACTCTGATCACAAAATTGGGATACACTCAGAAGATTGTACCCAAGCTCCTTGATAAAGTTTACCTTTTCAATGCTGAGCTTACCATTTGTGACCTTGCCCCTTCCAGAAATGTAACCACCTTCATCTCCTCCAAAAGCAACTGGTCCTCCATCAATCCTCTCAAAGTTATGGAGTAGTGACCTATTGCCTATCATGTGCCTGGAACAGCCACTATCAATGATCCAGACATTCTTGTTTGTCTTGAGCTGTTCCTGCACAAAGAGAATGATTAGTTACATTTGGAAACCCAAGCCTTACTTGTCTTGGGCTTACTAAGTATAATAGAAGGTAATGCAACAGTAATAGATCCTATGGTTGTACTAGAAGGATCTTGAGCTGTGTTGATGGAGAGAAACTTCAGTCACTTGGTCTTTCTTAGACTTCCACACCACCTTTGGAGTCTTGGACTTGACCTTCAAAACCTCGGAAGCTTTTGGGACTTCAGAAGTTTTGATGACTGAACCTTCGGAAGATTCTACTGTCACTGCAGCAGACTTCAGTGCTTCGGAAGAATTCCTTTCTTTCGAGACCAACTTTTCTTCCGAAGGTAATTTTCCATTTCCTTCTTCTTAGATTTTGAGCTTCCGAAAGAAACAGACTTTCCTTCCGAACTTGAATCTTCTTGAAACTCTTTGAAGTCTTTGTCTTGGTCATATGGACAGTACTTTTAGGATTGTATGGACAATCCTTAGCAATGTGAGAGGTACTTTCACACATGACACACAACATTTTCTTCTTCACAAGAGTATACTTATGAGAGCAATACTGTCTTTGGTCACATCCCTTCTCCACCCTCATCTTTGCAGATGCTGAGACAGTTCTTATGGGCTGTGAACTATTCTTGGAGTTTGATGGTCCAGGCTGTGCAGCAGTGGTACACAGGAGATCAGTCTTCTTCTTGGTACTGAGATGATTTGAACAAGAACCAGAACTCTTAGCTGAAGAGTTTTGGTTGATGTCTTCAGTCTTTACTACTTTAAACCCTGCAAAGATAAACACTTGTTTCTGCTTAGAGTCAAAAGTAGCCTTGATCTCTTGAGCCTTATTTGCTTTTCTTTTGCTCTTCCTGATCAAGTTCTTTCTCATTGACTTGGTCATCACAATAGTCTTCTTCTCCTTAGAAGGATGGTGGCCCTTCTTAGAATCCTCCTCTTCACTCTTCTCAGAGGAATTCTTCACTATCTCTTCTTCATCCTCTTCACTTATAGGATCTATGAGAGGAAGCTCATCTTCACAAGTTCCACACCTAGGAGATCTTACAGACAAGATTATGTGTGAAGGAGCTATCTCATTGGATCCTAGACCCTGTCTATTTTGATAACACACCTTGTTATGCAGGGATGAGGATATCATGTTCTTGAAGGTCTCTTCTTCAAGAACACTCTTTTTTGCCCTGGCTTTGCTGATCACAAGCTCAGCCTGGCACTCCGTCAGCTTGGTTATGAGATCTTTGATTTGAGTCCTAAAATCTGTATGCTCATGTTTTAGAACTGAAATGGTTTTCTCTAAGTCCTCTATCTTTAGTTTATAATCATTTTCAGACTTTCTAAAATCAGATTTTAAAATGTTTAAGGACTCAAGGTCAGATCTCATTTCCAAGTTATAGGACCTATATCTGTTAACTTTAGCAGTGCATTCAGGAGTACAGAGATGTTACAATACCTTGGCTTCATCATGATCTGCCATTAGTGCTTGGTTTGGAGAAGCATCTTCCACCTGAAAGCTCCAGTCAAAGCCTCCTTCTTCAACAGTAACAACAGCTTGTTGCTTTGGCTTCTCATTCTGAGGAGCTTTGTCAGTGTAGTTTGGTCTGGTTTGTGCTTGGCCACCATTTGTTTTAGGTGCCTTACACTCTCTAGCAAAATGGCCCATCAAGTTACAATTGTAACACTTGACTTTGCTTTTATCTAAGCCAAACTTTCCACTAGTTGCATTGCTTGGAAACCTCCTTCTAGTTCTCTTGTAGAACTTCTTGGCTCTATGAGTTAGAAGAGCCATTTGCTGGACTATTTCCATATATTCTAGATCATCTGGATGAATACAATCCAAGTCTTCAAGAGTGAAAAGAGAGTTGCCACAACTTTCATCAGAAGACACAAAGGCTTGAGAAGAGTTTGTCTCTTGGAATGGGCTTCCTTGGGTGTAGTTCTCCCTGGGTGTCTCTGGGAAGGTGATGAAAGGACCCTTTGGTGAGTTGTCAGGGTAGCATATGAGATGAAGTTGGGGTTCTATGCTATCCCTTTCAACCACATGCAGGGCTGAACCCAATTGATTGTTGGAGTTACCAGATGAACCTTGCATGTTCATCTCCATCTGGTAGCCACTGAGAATCCCATATAACTCTGTTAGAGTAAGAGTTTTAAGATTTTCAGTCCTCTTGATCACCACACAATAGTGTGTCCATTGCCTAGGAAGTGAGGACATGAACTTCCTTACAATGTCTCTGTTTTCAAAAAGAACTCCTCCATCCACAAGGGTATCCACTATCTCATATACCTAAAGTATTGCTGAGTCATGGTTTCACCTGTTTTGAAGGTGAAGTTTTCAAACTGCTGCTTCAGGAGATCCTTCTTGTTCTCCTTGGCTTCAGAGGAGCCTTCATACATCAGTTTTAGTGCATCCCACAGCTGTTTAGCTGTTTTGCACTTCTTGAAACCTCTTTACACAGAGTTTGAAAGGGCAGTTTGAAGAGCAGTCATGGCTTTTCTATCAATCTCTACTCTCTTCCTATCTTCATCAGAGTAGTTAGCCACATCTTTGGGGATCATACCAGCACCAGTAGCAGAAGGAGTGTTGGGTATGAAAGGTCCATTTTCAACAGATTCCCACATTCTTGAGTTTAGAGACCTGATGAAACCTTCCATTCTCATACACAAGGTATCAAAGTCATCAAGAGTGATCAGTGGAGACTTGTTCATGGTTCCAGTTTCCATATCAGTCTTTGAAATGGATGCCATTTGAAAGTTTAGTATTTGTGTGTGTGAGGGATCTTAAGATGATGAGATCTTATATCAAGAGCCTGAAAAGCTCTGATACCAATTGCAGGACCGGTGAAGGGCTGTTAATTACAACACATCAACACAAAGAGGAGATTAACCTAAACTTAATCAAACAGTAAACTGGATTAACCACAATAATGATAGTAAGAACACAAGTAACAAGAAAGAGACAGAACAAGAGATTTGGGTTTCAATGATGCAGTATATTGCTTTCTCAAGTTCTATTACAAGTGTTACAAAGCATAAAGAAAGATACTAGAACATGGAATACTTATACTACAACCTAAAGCCGGCTATACTTTGAAAGCCAGCTGGATACAATTGACTAGACACAAACAAAATCAATTATAGAATCAAAAGGCATATCTGCCTTTTGACCTTGTGACTATGACATACCATAGCTCACATCCTTATCTATTACAAAAAAGATAAAGTACATAAAGTAGAAGGTTACAGACTCAAGACCTTAATGTACAGTTATCAAAAGCATGGACCTTTTCACCAACTCATGTAAGTTGGTGACTTTACAAAGATGCAGCGGAAAGGTGTCCAGCTTTATGGAATAATACATAAGATAAAACATGTTACTAAAAGTCTTCGGAAGAAATCTGTCTTCATAAGATGAAGCTTCGGAAGACTTTGTCTCTGAGGCTTCGGAAGACTTCATATTTGGCTTCGGAAGATATTGGTCTTGGCTTTGGAAGATTTTACACTTAGAATATTTCTAGTGCATGGTCTAAAACTTCCAAAGCAATTCTACTTCAGTTCTTTAGTGCATTGCTTGCAGAGAGACTTTGATGTTTTGGTTTGCATCAGACTTAAAGGAATCCTTACACAAACTTATTAATAGTAATTGATAATTTATGTTTTTATTTATATTTACTTTATTTTTTCAACCCGTGTAACACGCTGATGGTTAGGCTAGCTATACAATATACTTATCTATTTGGTTTTTTTTAACATTTAAAAACTTTTATTTACTTTTATTATCTTATAAATTTTAAAATTTAATGTTTTATAAAATATTAATTGAACACATTATTATCGCGTATTTGTTTTTATATGCTTTTGGTGTAAGTTTCAGTTAAAACAAAATTGTATGTCATAAACTATAAGTTATCAACCCACAAACGTATAAGTCGTTAAAATTTATTTCTGGAACTGATTTTCCCTTCAACTAATATACAGTCTTATAAAAAATAAATTTATATGTGCTTATTTTTATAAAAGGTAGTATTTTTAACTTTTTGGTTTTTCCCATGACGATGTGGCTATTTTTAATAACGTTCTGATATTATTTAGGATTATATCTTTACATTAAGTTTCAAATATTATCAAGGGCACAATGCAGTGCAAGAATTGTGATGTTTTCTTTTTTTATAAAGTTACACATGTTTCGTTTTGTTACCTTCAATGCGTAGATTCGCGGCAACATTTCAACAATAGCTTTTATCAGTTTTGCTCCATTTCTTTCTTCGATCAGTTTGTGTGTCTCTTGTTATGTAAGAACAACCCATTATATAGGGCTTACAATGCCTACAAATATGGAGGAGATACAATCAATAAATATAAAATCACTGTACAAATATAATGAATATATCTGTTAATTTTCCCCCGCAGCTCAAGCGGTACGAGAATGGGCACTCAAACTGGATTTGTAGTTTTCTAAAAGTGATTTAGAAAGTCCTTTCGTAAAGATATCAACATACTAAGAGGATGAGGGCATGTGAAGGACTTAACATGCCCAATCTAAACTTTTTCTCAAATAAAGTGAGTATCTATTTCCATGTGCTTTGTTCTCTGATGTTGTACGTGATTTACAGTCAAGTAAACAACATAGACATAATCATAATAAAACTGGTGACTTACAAATAGGAACGTATAACTTAATAAGAAGATTTCCTAGCCAGCTGGCTTGATATTCTGCTTCGGCGCTAGAACAATAAATAGTATGTTGACGCTTAGAGGAAAATGATAACAAGTTGTCACCCAGTAAAATCAGTAACAAAATATGGAGCGTTAGGTGTGGGACATCCGCCCCAATCAGCAACAGAATAAGTTTTCAATTATTGAGAGGAAGACACATTGATACGTAGACCATAATCAAAGATGCCTTGTATGTACCTGAAGATACACTTCATGAAAGCAAAGTACGGCTTTGAAGAAGCATGCATGAATAAACAAACCTGCTGAACAACATATGTAATGTCGGGACGAGTAAAGGTAAGATACTAGAGAGCACTAGAGAGTTGCATGTACAATGTCTCATTTGATAACAAAGTACCTGTTGTAGCATTGTTTTTAATGGAGGTGTCCACCAGGATGTTCGTTGCACAGTTTACAGTTAGACATAGAGGCCCACTGTAGAATATCCCGACCATATTGAGATTATGAAAAAAAGAGGCTATGGTTGTCACAAACAATTGTAATACCTAGAAAATAATGTAGGTACCTGACATGGTCATGACAAACGTAGAGGAAAAAGATTTGATGATGTTTTGCAACAAAACTAAATCTGAAGCTGTTAAAATAATATCATCAATATAATTATTAATAGGCAATATGTAAGCCTCGTTTGTAAATAATAAGTGACTTGTACAAATGCTACTTTAAAACCCTTGGGTAGTAAATAACGAGGAAAATCTATGGTAACATGCTTGTGGGGGCCTACTTTAAGCAATACAACGACTTTTTAAGTCGACACACAAAATTCAGAAAATCTTTATTGACAAAACCTAGAGGTTGATGCATGTACACCATATTTTCAGGTTAGCATGTAAAAAAAGTGTTTTTACCATCAAGATGATGAATGAGCCAAGAACAAGATACTGCAACAGACAAGACGGTTCGTATAGTGGTCAGTTTGACCATTAAGCTAAAAGAGTCCTTACGGTCAATGCCAACACCTATACCATAGAGTGGGTCAAGACACCTCTACCCATAGTACTCACTTGGTTACCAAGAAAGATACATCGATTTAAGCAAGGGTGAAGTTTATGTGATTGGGTGGCCGACTGGTTGGGGTAGCAAGCACATCCAAACACCCAAAGGTGGTGATAGGTGGGATGATAACATAAAGGGTAAAGGTAGGCATAAGGAAGTTGAGCTTTTTGGTGGGTAGGATATTTTATAAGTAAGTTCTAGTGTAGAGAGCTTCGATCCAAAAGATGAATGGAGCATCTACATGAATTAAAATAGCATAAATGATATCAGTGATGCGTCTAATCATGAGATTAGACTTAAAAAATTTGAGAGGAAGTATGCAGACAAGAGAAACAAAACACGTGGTCGTGATTTTAGGCAAAGTTCTTGAAATGGTGGTTATCAAACCCACACCCCCCCAGATAACATTGAAAAGATTTAAATTTTCTATTAAATTGGGTGAGGATGAGTTTGTGAAAATATAGAAAATGTGTCTTGTTAGGTCTAGGATCAGTAGATCTACTCCATTTTGTATAGGCTTAGTACTTGAATTAATATCTGTAATGAATGGTTGTAATTCATTATTGTGTATGCATTATATATAGGTTAACCCATATATATGTGTGTTGATTCATGTATGCTTGCAGGTACAAATATTATACTTGGTCAATTTCTGAAATTGACTAAGGGTAAGAAACATCTACGAAGATAAGTTTCTTACAAGTAAAATGCATCCAAAGATCCTCTGCGGATGAACAACCAACTTTGAGGATGGAAGAACAAGATTGCTTCAGAAGAAAAAGATTCCTTCGGAAGAACAAGATTCCTTTGGAAGAACAAGACTCCTACGAAAGAACAAGACTCCTACGGAAGAACAAACATCTATGGAAGCAATATTCCTGCGGAGTCCAAACACTTGTATAATACAAGTGTTACAAGTCAACAAGGCAGTTATGCGAATCCCAAGAAATCCGATGATTCCCTAACAGAAACAATTTAAATACCAAGAGATCCGGTGTTTCCTTTAACAGAAACATCATTATCTATATAAATGGATCTTAGGTTTTGAATCAAGCACGGCAACAACAATAGCAATACGACAATTCCTCAAAACATCACATCAAATCTCACAACCAAACCCTAGCAGCCGCCACATCATTCATCACAAAATTTAATATCATTCGTTCATTATTTGTAATCATTAACATGTTTTAATGAAATACATATCATTTCATTAATTGTGTTTCTTTTAGTGTGTTCTTGAATCTTTATGATATTGAAATTTACTACAAAACAATTAATCCAAGCCAACGTTGATTCCGCAAACGTTGACTTGCTTTCAACCAATACTGATAATTCCTGATTGCGATCCTTGGATTCACATGTTTGATTTAAATTTAAGTGGGTAAGTCCAAACAAAGTTGGTATAATCATCAATTAATACCATGTAGAGTTTGTATCTGATCGGGTGGTGAAAGTTCAATGTTTAACGGCTTTATTTTCATGGTTTACATGTAAATGTATGAGAAATAGAGTTACTTTGGGAGTATTTTGTGTTTGTAGGTTAAACGTGAAGAATACGAAGAAATGGAAGAAAAAGGACAATAATTGGAACTCGAGAAGTCCAGATATGATAAACCGAAGTTGTACGGCAACGGTATTTTAAAACGAGCATAACTTGAGCTAGGAATTGAGTTACGGGACCCATAACCTATCAACGGAAAGGTCTCGAAAAACTACACATGAAAATCAAGATTGCACAGGAAGGTGGCGCCACTGACGCCTCCATAGGCGCCACCGACGCCGGGGTCCGGGTTTTTGTTGAGATGGAGCCTATTTTGAAGGGATTTAAAAGAAAAAAAACCCTAATTCGAAAAATAACTTTACACACAGCAATCTTGGACGAAATTTGGCAATCTGGGATCCTTCTCAAGCTCTTCTAACATCAAGAACGTCGATTTCATCCGAATTACATGATCAATTACGTTTTTGTTGAAGAATCGATGAAGATGCAAGGCTAAATCCATTGTGATTCACTTCGGGGGACGGGTTTGTGCAAGTTCTAGTTTTTCTTCGTTTGTAACCTAGATTGGGATTGAATCTTGAACCTTTTAAGTTCTTTTGGATTCAATTTATGATTTGATTCGTTAAACGGTTTAACTACGATTTAACCTAATTTTGATATTCTTTAACTTTGGTTGTATTTAATCATTGTGTGAGTAATTATTAGACTTAGGGTTTCATGATTCAAATTGGTAATTGTGTGAATAAGGTCCTTTAAACTTTAATCCATAATTATCACGTAAATCATATCATGTATAGGTCACCATTAATGGCTTCTCATTAGGGTTCATTTAAGAAAGATTGTAACTTTGCCAAACCTGAATCCTGAAGTGGATTGCTTTTCAATCAAGATTGTTAAAAAACTTAAACTTTATTTCGTTAAATTAATTAATTCCCAATTCAATTAATCAAGCAATTTCCTTTTTCAATGTTTAATTCTTTTAGTTTAATCGTTACTAGCACTTTCCTGTGATTCCCTGTGGATTCGACACCCTGCTTACCCTTTACTATTAAGGGTGATTAGGTACTCTTTCATATATATTTTTGACCGACCACACGACATCGATCAAAATGGCGCCGTTACCGGGGAATCGTTGCGCTTATTGTTAGTAATAGTTATTTATTTTCTAAAAAAAAAATCCTAAAAAAAAACAAAAAGATTTTCTTTTTCTTATTTTTCATTTATTTATTCTTTTATCGTTCGGAATTACGCGTGGTATCTCCTTCTTGTTTGCAGGTAGTTTCTTTGCACGCTTAGTATAATCTCAAGAATTTTGATATTATCATGGATTGCGACTGGGATAATGATCCATGTATGTGTTGCGGAAGTCTTTATCATTGGGTTCAAGATTGTCCAATGTTCGAGAGAAAATATGGAAACATAGAAAGAAGATGTTCTGAATACAGGCGACAAATGGGATATGTGAGGGCAAACTATGAATATGAAGAAACCCACTCATATTATCCACACTATGAAGCACCTCCACCATCATATTATCAAGAATATTCTCATCCAGACATAGAATACAAATATGCCCAACAATGGGATGTCAACCACTATGAACCCAAGATGTCAAATTTATCAAGTTACCAAGAGGAGGATGATGACTACTATACTGAATATTCTCAAGTGTTATACGAGAAGCGCCAAGGTTCAATGAACTCTAACCATGATGAAATCTTGAACATGTTGATAGAAATGAAAAAAGAAGACAAATAAAGAGATAAAACACTCAAGGTATTGGTTAAGCAAGTTGGCCAACTGGTTGAGGATATGGCTCAACTAAGACAAGAGCGATTTGAGTTGGATAAGGATACCGTGATTGATAGTGATGTGTTTGAAGAGGTTACAGAACTTCAAGAGCAGGAACATGTATGCTTAAAGTTGATAGAAGACATAACACCTTTAGATGAGCCAAAGCCTAAAATAATCCAAGGTTATCCTGATCCTTCTCCCGTGCTTATCATTCCAACAAACAAAGTTGGAGAAGAGGGTTTGAGGACAAAGAAAAAAAAGGTGACATTACAAGACATTGGAAAAATCATCATAAAGTGGCTCCGCACCAAATATTCAATTGACTTGCCGATTATTAGAAAGCAACTACGAAACTGGCATGTCAACTACCGAGCGTTTATCGGGAATTCGGTAGGCAAATGTGCACTTAAGCCACCATAACAAATATCAGGTACGGTCTGGCTGAAGACCTAAAACTTAGCGCTACTTGGGAGGCAACCCAAGGCATTTTGTTTTTTTATTGATTTTTTATTTATTTATTTATAATTTTATTTTACTTTAAGAACTTTGTGGGTGTGTTCACTAGAAACCCTCACGAGACTACACTCGTCCACCCGGGTCTATCGGATGGTTTAAAAGGCTTGTTGCGTATGCTAAATGCAACCGTGATTCCTACGAAAGTGAGTTTAGGACGTTTATCAAAGTGATTTTTTTTCTATTTATTAAAAAAGTTAACTATTTTAAATCAAATTTTCACTTGAAAGATGCATTGAAGACAATGCAATACTTTAAGTGTGGGGAAGTGGATGCATTATTGATTTAAATGTAAGGTGCTAATCATGAAGTGAGAACTTCGGTTCTACACGGGGTTTAGTATGTTTTGTAGATTAGTGGACGAGACGTTGAATATCACTAGTACAATTAAGATCTTGCCATAAAGATATAACCAGGTGCATTCGTTCCCCTTATTAATTGTTAAAAATAGTTAATTTGAAGTTAGTTTTAATTTTTGGTTATTAATGGTGAGTCCCCGACTGATTGTAAATGATTTGAGAATGTGATAAGATTGGATTTGATCTTAAAATTCTCTTGTTCTCACACTAATAGTAACATTTAGTTAGTACATTGGGGGCAATGTACATCTTAAGTGTGGGGATGAGGGGAGTTATGGAGAATTAACAAAAAAAAATTAACATCCCGTCAAGCTTTAATTTTTGTAAAAGTTTTCTAGTAAAGTTTAGCGTGTTTTTGAAATCAGATTTTTCAATATAAGTCACTTGTTGTTTATTAAAAGATTGATGTAGATCCTAGGTCATGGTCATATTCTATAAGTTGGAAGATAAAATATTTCTAGCGGGTCGTTTTAGAAAATGTGACGGATGTCTGGTTAGTGTTAACAAGATTTTGATATAATAAATTCATGTGCATATCGGTAGCCTAAATTCCTACTTGGTGAGATTTTGAGCCTATTACTTAAAACACAATTATGTATTCATTTGTTGAGAGTAGGCCATATACTACGTTTGTTACAGAACTTGTATTGTTTGATGCATACCAAGACCATAAGCAAGATGTTTGCACATAAATGACAAAGGCAATTTAGGAACCCATTTACTTATTATCGTTTGTTATTGTTATCCATCCTAGCCTTTAGTAGCCATGTTGAGCCTTAAGCCATTCGTTTGTTAAAACCGATGCATAAAGCCTAAGTTTTTAGTTGATAACCGATTGTTAAGCCGTTCAAAGTAAAAGAGCGTCTGAAGTCAAGCTTATAAAAAGTTGAAAAAAATAGTGAAAAAAAATGAAAAAAATGAGAAAAAGTATTGTTCAAAAAGGATCAAAGTGATTTAGCTCTGTAAGTCAAGTTGATAAGGATGACTTAACGATTTGGTTTATATCTATGGTTGCCGTAGTCACTTTTAAAAGCCAAAAATTTCCTACCCGTACCTAAGCCCAAAAACCCGTAAGTCCTTTAGATGTGTGCAAGATCTATGCAAATGGTGGAGGTGTGATTGCTATACAAGCTTATGTGGACACGATGGTATATTGGTTATTGAGTGATTACACTAGTACATATTTTACTAGTCCATATATAAATCGAGAAGAGTGAATTATTGTGAGGGGTGTGCACATGAGACTAAATATCAAAGTCATGTTAATCTTAGTTGGGTGATGTCTTATTTTGCATATAATTGACTTGCTAGAATGTAAATTTATTGAATGATATAAATCTTATATATAAGGGCATGACCTTGGACCTTAATTGATTTTTAAAAAGTGACTAGTGATGTATATTTTCAATGATGGTTTTATAAACTAAAATTGAGCTTTGCTTGAGGACAAGCAAAAGGTAAGTGTGGGGATTGTGATCGGGTGGTGAAAGTTCAATGTTTAACGGCTTTATTTTCATGGTTTACATGTAAATGTATGAGAAATAGAGTTACTTTGGGAGTATTTTGTGTTTGTAGGTTAAACGTGAAGAATACGAAGAAATGGAAGAAAAAGGACAATAATTGGAACTCGAGAAGTCCAGATATGATAAACCGAAGTTGTACGGCAACGGTATTTTAAAACGAGCATAACTTGAGCTAGGAATTGAGTTACGGGACCCATAACCTATCAACGGAAAGGTCTCGAAAAACTACACATGAAAATCAAGATTGCACAGGAAGGTGGCGCCACTGACGCCTCCATAGGCGCCACCGACGCCGGGGTCCGGGTTTTTGTTGAGATGGAGCCTATTTTGAAGGGATTTAAAAGAAAAAAACCCTAATTCGAAAAATAACTTTACACACAGCAATCTTGGACGAAATTTGGCAATCTGGGATCCTTCTCAAGCTCTTCTAACATCAAGAACGTCGATTTCATCCGAATTACATGATCAATTACGTTTTTGTTGAAGAATCGATGAAGATGCAAGGCTAAATCCATTGTGATTCACTTCGGGGGACGGGTTTGTGCAAGTTCTAGTTTTTCTTCGTTTGTAACCTAGATTGGGATTGAATCTTGAACCTTTTAAGTTCTTTTGGATTCAATTTATGATTTGATTCGTTAAACGGTTTAACTATGATTTAACCTAATTTTGATATTCTTTAACTTTGGTTGTATTTAATCATTGTGTGAGTAATTATTAGACTTAGGGTTTCATGATTCAAATTGGTAATTGTGTGAATAAGGTCCTTTAAACTTTAATCCATAATTATCACGTAAATCATATCATGTATAGGTCACCATTAATGGCTTCTCATTAGGGTTCATTTAAGAAAGATTGTAACTTTGCCAAACCTGAATCCTGAAGTGGATTGCTATTCAATCAAGATTGTTAAAAAACTTAAACTTTATTTCGTTAAATTAATTAATTCCCAATTCAATTAATCAAGCAATTTCCTTTTTCAATGTTTAATTCTTTTAGTTTAATCGTTACTAGCACTTTCCTGTGATTCCCTGTGGATTCGACACCCTGCTTACCCTTTACTATTAAGGGTGATTAGGTACTCTTTCATATATATTTTTGACCGACCACACGACATCGATCAGTATCCTAAATTGCTAGTTACCATGGATGTCCATAACTCACAAGGTAATATCAAAAGGTGCATAAGTAATGGTATTCGAATCAATAAACTGAATATGTTTACTACTAGAAAGTTGGCATGAATGACAAATCGATTTGGAGCGAAGCATATGAGTAGTTGGCTTAGAAATCAAAATGGTGGGCTTCTCCATCTTAATAGTGGGGCTTCTAGATATCATGTGGTTGATGTTGACGAGAGCAAAACTTGATTCAAACCATAAAATTTCTGTAAACTTAGTAGAGCATATCGGAATCATAGATTTATATATCAAAGATAAAAAAGGGAAAGTGTTACATACCACTGGACATTAGGGATTTTGAGTGTTGGGTGCTGGGATATTTATCGTAGGTAAAGAGTTTGAGCCACAATGTTCTTTCTACAACAAGGACTGTACAGAAGTAATCGGCTAACTTAACGATTTTTGCTCAGGGAGGTGCTAAATCAAAGAACTTCGATGCTGCACAAATAAATGAACAAGGTTAACTATTATAAAGTAGGATAATGTAAGATCCTAGAGATTGAATCCTACCCTTCTTAACTCATTCAAGGGCTGTTAATTCCCATCAAGAATGGAGCTATAGTTCAAGAAGAAGAACTTTCTTTTCTGATCATTGTCATTTTGGGTGACTTTTAGAATCAAATGGGACAAACCAGAGTTGATTTGAAATAAGAAACAAGAGAAAACATGGCTTCTAAGGTTATAAACATAGGCTAACTAAGAGAAATTGATATCAAAAGCATGAGTTCAAATCAAGTACTCTAGGGTGTATAGAGTTCTCCAAACCATAGTTATGGTTTGAGAATAGCTTAACTTAAAAAGCTTGAAAAACTCAGAGATTAATGGCGGAAGGGGGTACATAGCAAAGACTTTGGAGAAAATGGAAAGCCGGAAAACAAACATATGTTTTGGAAATAATGTTAGACATAACCCTAAGGTCAATGATTTGAAAATGGTGTTTTTAAGAAGGTCCTAGGTTGCCCTCAGGATTTCAATATCAAGACAGGAGAATTTACAGCACTTCTTATCAGGACGTTCCAAAAACCCCTGGTTGATGAACTCTTCGACGCTGTTATGAAGAATGAAAGAACAAGAACGTGTCATCTTCTTTCTCTTGGTTTTAAAATCATGAAAGAAAAAGTTAAATTTGAAAGAAGGTTTTGAAAATTTACTTTAAAGACTCTATGAAATCAGAAGAAGATGACGAAGAAGGAATATGTGTGAGAAAGAAGAAGTGTTAAAACGGTAATACTATTAAACGTCTGAAACAAGGTCATGTATAATCACGTCTCAATCGTGATGTTTAAAATTTAATGGTTGTAATTCATGATCACAGTTGTCAAATTTTAAGGACAATTGTTATAAGTGAATTATATGGTCTAGTATCTCGATCCCAAATTAGTTTGATATCCTGAATTTTGTTGTTACTAATCGACTATTCTATCTTCTGGCTTTGATTTTTCTCACAGGTGACTCATTATTACTCAATCAACCCTAAAGAATAGAATGTGGCTGTTGAAAAGACCTATAACGGTCAGCTGTGAAGACTGCGTAATCCCTAGAAATCTCGGGAGTTAGTTATTTTATTTTTATTATAAATAAAGGCATAGAAAACGAATAAGAACACACACAATGCACACTCACAAATCTCTCTGTCTGTAACACATAGTATCGATCAACTATAGCTTTCGAGTTATATTTTCATTGCAATCAATAAGAAAAACAAGAGGCAAACGACGATTAGTCACCTCTAAAGATTTGATGCAGCAGATCTCATAGGATCAAATACTTTACTGTATCATTTCTTATTTATATTGTCATATTCGTTACACAAATCATTTTAAACATACTATCTCACGTAGGAATTTAATCACAAAGCTATACTTGTTAATTTTTTATCAAGAATTAAATCACAAAGTTATACTTGTTAATTTGTTATTATCACACTGATGTATGAGCTTCCATTCAGGAACGTGTTAGTCTAATGACCCAAGGTTCCATACTCTAGTAATAAAAATGATCGAGTGGGTTAATGAAATACCGTTAGTGATTCAATTAGTTGTTAAAAAATATGTATCCACAAATTGTGAATCATCATATACCTTCATGTTAGGATCCTAAGCAAAACATATTTCAGTTTAGGAAAAAGTCCAAAATATAAAAAAAAATTGTTTTATTTGCCGAACATGGTTGAATTTTAGAATCCCCTTTAGATTACACTACTCAATCCTGATGCAAAACATATGTTGATATGTTTAGGTAAGTTACAACTTTGTTTTCTAATTATATAGTTACTCGTTATATTCATTAAACCTAAAAATATTATA
Source organism: Flaveria ramosissima (assembly GCA_025215565.1). Classification (NCBI taxonomy): domain Eukaryota; kingdom Viridiplantae; phylum Streptophyta; class Magnoliopsida; order Asterales; family Asteraceae; genus Flaveria; species Flaveria ramosissima. Next base: position 22,221 of record JACVEC010000246.1, on the reverse strand, counting down.
AATAGACTTTTATTTTTATCTATTCTTGATGAATGGTTCAAGAAAATAAAATTTTAGCAACCACACGTCTACGAAAGTACATTATACTTTTTTATGACTTTAGACGAGCCTTTCATTATTCTTTAGTTTTTGACCACATCCTTCCTTTCTTTACAATTTATTATTATTATTTTCTCTAGGAAAAGAATAAAAACCAAAATTGAGTTTCAACTTTCAAAGGGCCCCCCATAATAACCCCTTCACCAAGATTCCTCCCTATATACATGGAGCGAATCTCCTCCATTTCCTCATAAAACAATCTCAAGTTTTCATCTTCATTTATTTCTCTTCAATTCTATTCATCATGTGTCCGACCACGAGCTCTTCCCCGTTTCCATCGAGGACAATCTCCGACCTACAATCAGCATTCGAGATGCTCGACGTCGATCGCGACGGAAAGATCAGCCACGAGGACCTCAAAACATCCTACGCCGGCGCCGACGACGACCTCATCGGAACGATGATCACCGTCGCCGATCTGAACAACGACGGATTCGTCGAGTTCGAAGAGTTCGAGAAGATGTTGAAGACCACCGCCTCCGCCACCGGCAGCGGCGGCGTGCTGGAGGACGTGTTTAGAGCGATGGACGAAGACGGTGACGGAAAAGTGGGGTACGGTGATCTGAGGAGCTATTTGGGTTGTGCTGGAATTGAGGTTGATGATGAAGAAATTAAGGCCATGATTAAATTGGGGGATGCTGGTGGTGAAATCGATGGTGTTACGTTTGATGAGTTTCTGAAGATTTTGGCTGTTTGATTGTTGAAATCGAGATCGATGAGGGTAAATGACAAATGATGCAATTTGTGGTCATTCGTTAGCGGTTAGTCTGTCTTCTTTCATTTTTGTTTTTTTCTATAACCTTATGAAAATGCTTGTGTTTATCGATGGTGGATTGAAATCATCAATAAATTAGATTTCAGAGTTTTTTTTTATATTTTTTTTCTTAATGAGGTTTGATTTTGTTAATTTGATGATGATTAACGGCTATTATTCGGAATTTTATAAAATTGTAAACTTTGTGATGAAACTTGATTATACAGGTTGTTGTCATTTTGGGATTGTTTATTTTATGGTGTTGTGATAATAATGTGAACGTCAGAGAAATTGGAATCAAGTTTTGTTTTCCCTGAAGAATTTCATAACTAAATTTGGCCGAACATACTAATTTAATAGAAATAAGTATTTATGGTTTAAATAATAGATATGACAGTCGGGTATTATAATTATAAATTATAAATTATATATAATTAGGAGTTTCTCAATGTGATGCCGCGTGAAAATTAAGGTGTTATATATGTAGTCAAAAGGCGTGGACGGCGTTTTTGAACAGGAAATCAATTCATCAAGTCTCATGCTATTTATTTTTGTTTCTATTATCGCTAAACTAAATTCATTTATTTTTGGCTTTTTTCATTCTTTATTTCCTTTCTATTATATAATTATGTTAGTACTACGTAAAAAAATTAAAAATAAAAATTTATGAATTAATCAAACCATCTTTAAAGATAAAATATGATTATAATTACATATAAATAGTTATTTTAAATAAACAAAAATATATTTTTTTAGAAAACTTTGTTTTATAAAACAATTATGGTTTTTAAATATATTGTTTTAAGAAATAGGAATTTTTAATTTGCTTAATAAAATCTATTCATAAAATGATAATTTGATTTAAAAAAATCTAAATAAGAGAGAAAAATATAACAATTAATAAAATTAATTTTTAATAAACGAAAGAAATTAGTTGAGTGATTAAATTATCATATACCCTTTTGGAGGGAAATTGATTTAAGGTTGTCTATAAGAATAACAAGTGTCAAAATGATGGGTTTAGAGATTGACAAATGACAAAAAAATCATTTTATTATTAGATATAACAGATTTCAAATTGTTGTCTTTGTTATTGTTAATATTATCTCTGTCCTTAACCTTAGTTTTGCGTTCTTTCTCTTTTTCTTTTTCCAAGTAACACCAACTAACAAAAAGATAAAAAGGAATATTGAAATAACCCCTTAGTTTAGCAAGCATAATAAAACTAATGATGTTGAAATTGGTAAATTAAAATAAATGTGAGTGATTTTAATCATTTCAAAATGATCGTTCGAAATGCGACTAGTGATTCCATATGTGTACCAAGAAGAATTTGACGATGAGGGGAAGCAAAATCAAGACCCAAAGGGTTAATGAAAACTCTAATTGTTGTAATATATTGTTTATATGTAATTGTACCCATTTGTGACCGTGTTTGGGTGAGTAGCTCTTAAAACGCTAGAAAATATATACATACATATATATATATATATATATATATATATATATATATATATATATATATATATATATATATATATATATATATATATATAGAGGAGGGATCCTAAGAAAACCACAAAGTTATGTGAAAACTAAAGAAAACCAATGAAATCGGTCACATAACTTGTAAATTTTTTATCACTACCCCTGATATTTGTGTGTGTGTATATATAAACAAGGGTATGGATCAAATGAAAAACCGTAGCATGGTTTTACACATACGTCACATATGGGTTACGTATACGTAACCATTTTCCCTTCGACATAGTGCTACGTATACGTAAAACTCTTCATTCTCGTATTTATGTTCAACATGTATGTAAAAAATGCTTAAATAACCTTTTAATAATTAAAATAACATAAAATTTATGAATTATGTAACTGTTTTCCTTGGTTTTCTTTGGTTTTCACATAACTATTGGTTTTCTCAGAAACCATCCCCTATATATATATATATATATATATATATATATATATATATATATATATATATATATATATATATATATATATATATATATATATATATATATTATTTTTTATTTTTTTTTTTTTGTGTGTACTTTTTTCTATTCATTTTCACCCTTGATAATTTGTGAACTTGTCTTGATCATTGAACAAAAAGTAACAACTTTAAATGCTTGGCTGAGAATGAAGACAACTTATGTGTTGCCCTTAGAGATCAGTGTAATCGGTTAGTTTGTCTTTTTTCATTTTTGTTGTGTTGTAAAACTTTATGAAAATTGAAATTGGTGGTATTTATCAGATTGAAATCTTGAATAATTTGAGAGTTTTTTCTTTATATTTATTTTGCTGATGATTAACAGCTATTATTCTGAACTCCTCATAATTGTATACTTTTTTAAGGAAATTGATTATACAGGTTGTTATCAATTTCAGATTGTTTATTCTATGGTCTTATGATAATAATGTGAACACCAGAGAAATTGGAAACAAGTTTTGTTTTTTATATCTTCTGCACTTGTTGCATATAATCAACAGGAAATGAAGACTTTCATAGCCAACTTTGGCTAAACATGTTAATTCAATATAAATAAGTTTACGGTTTAAGTAATACTCATAAAAAACAAGATATTACAGTCGTATTATGAATTATATTTAATTAGAAATTTGTCTATGTGATGCCATGTGAAAACTCAGTAATATATAGTCAAAAGGTGTGGACGGCATAAAGTATTAGTACTTTATGAACAGTAAATCAATTCTCATGCTGTTAGGGCAACCCATGTTTTTTTTCTGTTTCGGTTATGACAAAATATCTTCATTTTATTTTTGGCTTTTTTTTCTCATTTTTTTCTTTCTTGATGAATTTTAAATTGTTGTCTGTCTTATTATTAATATTATCTGTCTTTAACGTTAATTTCGTGTTCTTTCTCTTTATACAAGAAACCCCGGCTGGCCAAAAAAAAAAGAATACTTGAAATTACCCAAAGTTAAGCAAACACAATAAAAAATAATGATGTTGAAACTGGTAAAGTAAGATTCATGTGAAGGTTTATAAGCAATTCAAAACAATGCAAAATGTAGGCGGAATTTCCACATGTGTACCAAGAAGATCAATGTGACGATAAGGAAAAGTAAAATCAAGAGGGAGAGGGTCAAATAGAACCCTAACTAGTCTTAAGACTTCTGCGTTGCAAAGGGAGGTATAAAAACATAACAAGTAACACCAATGATCCACTACCATCAATAACCACTAACATTCAAAAAGCTCGTACTAAAAAATAAAATAAATACGAACAAAAAGTAGGTGTAAAAATGTTAAACCGCGTAGGCGGAATATAAATCATATAAAACAATAAGTAGGTCGATCTAGAACCAGCGTGTTGTGACGCGGTCGTTAAACGGGGAAAAATGAGCTTGAAAACGCTGAACCACACATGCACACTAGGATGTGTTAACTCGCAAATTTTAGACCGAAACGTAAAAGGGAAAATTTATAAAAATATAAAAAGTATCGGAGACAAAAGTTGACAGAAAAAAAATGTTAGGATTAAATTGTATAAAAAAGTATTTGGTTAAAATAAAAAAGTTAAAGATTAAAAAAAAAAAAGAAAAGAGACAAAGGTTGAGTACAACTCCACTAAGCACAATATACAACCCATGATGCATGACTAACTTGATAATTAGTATATACAATGACGAATGATTTAAACTTGTATATATTAAATTGTTAGTAATAATTTTAGGGACGATTTTATTTCTTCCTATTAAACTTGTAAAATTATATATTTTTTATCAAATTATTCTTTAATAGTATTATATTTATACATTAAAATTCGTGTTTTGAATAAATATGCAATTTTTAAATTGGAGAGCGGAATATACACAATTCCGTTAAATATTATTTTTCTCTTAAAAGTATCACTCTAGAAAACATTAGTTAAACGTTTATATTTCAAGGAATAATTTATGCATGGTTATTATTTCAAGGGGAATATTTTATGCACAATTATTATTCCGATGTGTGTTTTGAACTTATGTATTTGGAGGGTCGAGAAACGAAAACCCAAATCGAATCTAACTTTTAGAAACACGATTATGATCACTGCTTAAAGTAAACGAATAAAATCAAGATGACAAAATTTGTGGTGTGAATTAATAGGTTACTCTTAGTCAACAGTATTGGGCTTCAATAACGGCATCTTGTTTATTGTTAATTTAGAGTGCGACATTAATCGATTTATATTATTGATTTTCAGAAAACTTCATTTTTTTTCTTTAAACGTCTTCTCATTAGTTGACATGTGTTATAATTTTAGATATCTTAAATTTATTTTTCCTGTTTCTATCTTTTATTAAATATTTACATTAACTATCAATTATATTATTTAATTTTATTCAGATTAAAATAGTAGGTATTTATGTAAATGCTATATCTAAAGAAACAATTTTTGGTATAACATAAGTAATTTTTCTAAAATATCAAACTTTTTTAAAGATATAAAATATCTTAAAAACAGTATTTTAGAAAATTAAATTATTATGAATCACAATAATTAAAATTCAAAGTTATAATAAGAATTATTTTTCATAAAATGCAATTTTCTTAAAATGGTTTGATTTAGAACAAAAGAGTTCAACTTTTTAATTAAAAACTTAAAAAATAAAAGTTTAAAGGAAATTATATCATTATTTTATTACTTATAGTTATTACTTATAGGTAGTTTTATAATCTCTTATCTCAAAATTATAATTATATAATTAATAATTTCTCGTTACGAACTATTTAATATTTTATTTATTCAACTCGTGTGATATACGGGATACTAACCTAGTTATATATATATATATATATATATATATATATATATATATATATATATATATCTATATATATATATATATATCTATATATATATATCTATCTATCTATATATATCTATATATATATATATATATATATATATATATCTCTATATATATATATATATATATATATATATATGATTGAGTTCATTTGAAAACCCTTTATTTTTGTAAGAACTCTTTAACCCAAATATTAACCTTTCATTTAGCATCAAAATGGAATATTCCATTTGAGTGGTGAAAATTAAATCAAGGATAAAATAGTAATCTTTAAAGTTGTCTTTTTCTTTTTGTCTTTCTCTATCAATTTACTACACCATCCACCTCTATCTTCTTTATCTTTCTTCCTCAACCCTCAACCCCTTCATTCCTCAACCTTGATAAAAGACGACGAAGAACAAGGTAACCATGAACAGATCTATTGATCTACCAGATATCGGTTTGCCCTAATATCTTGCAAGCTTTCATCACAACCTTTAAAAAAGACAACGAAGAACAAGCTTACATCACAACCCCACTTTGTTTTCTTTCCCCAAGTTCGACCATGATTGATGTTGTCTGTATCAAGGCCCCCTTCCCATCATTGTTATTGCCTCTCGAAAGCATCTGATGCCTCCACATCTGTACGATTGTATGTCACGAGGTGAGATAGTGCACATTTGGGTTGTTTGTTCCAGATCTAGTGTTAAATCATTAGGATTTCGTCTTATGTGCTTTACATATTTGATTCTATCCAGTTCAAGATGGTTTAGTTTCAGATCTGGTTGTTTATTGAAGATCGGAAATTAAAAAGTAGGTATGTTTTGATTTTAATTATGAACCAAATAATAAGAACAATTTAGATTGTGGGTTTTTTAAAATGAAGAAGAACAACAGGTTGATTTGCACGCGTACTCGTTTCTAGTTTGTTTAATTCTAGTTCTGCTTTATTTTAATTTTTTAACAGATAATTGTTATTGATACATGTTTTATTTTATTGATTTTTATATGTGTTTATTCGATGTATTTCACTGTAAGTAAGTACAATATGATGTAATTTACTATACGTATTATAATTTGAATTCAAATAAACATGAAGTAATTCATTGTAACTAAGTGTGTTCGTTACATGAACTTTTAATTCATGGTTTCTTGTTGTCAATACACTATGTTTCATTAATATAAATTGTTGGGCTCTTTGGTGATGGCTTTGATTTTGGCACTTGAAATGTGCAAAAGGAATTTATTTTGGGTGGTCACCAAGATGCAAGTTCTAGTAGATCGTTATCCAACTTTAATATAATTCAATGTAAGCAATTAAGGTATGATGTAATTTATTGTAAATATTAGGATTTTCATTCAAATAAACATAATATAATTGATCGTAACAATGATGCATCAGGTGAAAATTTATTTCAAGTTTGGATTTGCATTTGCAAAAGGATTTGAACCCATTTTATAAGGTTTTAATTTTGTTGTTTTCTAAAGTATGGTTTACATTGGTTTAATGTCGTTTGGTGTGGTTACGTGGTTTAATGCCGTTTGGTTGTTATGTTATTGAAATCACGTTGATGTAATTACATCGTTTAATGATGTATATTTCATATTTGGTTTACATAAGTTTTCATTGGTTTACATATTAATTCTCATTGTAGTTTTGCTACAGTTTACAGCAGTGTAACACTGTAACATATGGTAAAATGGTGTAACATATGGTAAAATAGTGCAACATATGGTAAAATAATGTAATATATGGCTTTAGATGGTGTATTTTTGTTATTTTAGTGTGATTACAATGGTGTATTCTTATTATAGTGGTGTAACATATGGTTTTAAATGTTGTAACATTCGTTTACATTAAGTTAATTTTGTCACAATGGTGTAATTTATTCGATTTTTTTTATAGTTTTGAAATTTTGTTACAATGGCGTAGTTACATGATGAAATGTCGTTTTGGTTGTTAGGTTGTTATAATGACGATATTACTGAAAGTTTGAACGGTGTAATATCGGGTGTAATGAGGATTCGTTTGTTTTACATTTGTTTACAGAGTGATTTACATTGGTTAATATTGGTTTACATTAGATTACATTGGTTTACATTGTTATTTTTTATGGTGTAACACAGTATTACATTAGTGTATTGCCTTGGCGTGACACATTATTACATTAGTGTATTACCATGGTACATTAGTTTACTTCGGTCGAACTTCGTTACAGTGCTGTACTTTTGTTATTTTGGTTTTGTTACAATGTTTAAATTTAATTACAGTGTTGTAGTTACATGATGTAATATTGTTTGGTTGTTAGGTTATTGTAATAAGGATGTTATTGTTAGTTGGAGTGGTGTAATATCGGGTGTAAATGTTTGGTATAGTAATGCAAGATTATATAATCTAATGTCGTTTGCAACATTACATGGGAATTAACGTTGTAACTTGTAACATGGGTTTAATGTTGCTTGGTTGTTAAAATCACGATGTAATTCATGGTTTAATGTTGTTTAGGTTTGCATACGAAAATGTTGTAATTCACTGTAATATGTATGTCACACCCCAACCTTGACGGCGGAAACGTCGAGATGTGAGGGTTAAGATTGTTCACAGCCACATAACGCTATATTTAAATTGCAAATATTATTAACATAAGTATTAAATTGAAATACAACCATAAGTCACAAAAGAAATAAGTTCAACATAACTCAAACATAACATAATGTTTTTGTTTATTTAACTAGGTCCAAATCCTAGTTTTTATTGCAAGCTTCAAATGTCCACTTTAAACTTGGGGATTTCCTGAAACATGATGAAAATAACGAGTCAACTAAAAATAGTTGGTGAGTTTCCAAGTTTTCATACATAATAAGATTACAAATAGCAATTCATGTCATGGGTTATAAGCTAGTAAGGTTATAGAACACATATCGTTACAACCAAACCTCGACTTGATTACAAGTATATAAGATTGGCTAAGTGTATTTGGTTCCCTAGTGCACAAGCGTACGGCCCCTAGGAGTCGGCAATACCTCGACTTTAGCACCAAATAGGCTTGTCAGGCCCAAAGATCTAAGACGTCGCCAGGCTAGCAATAGTTAATGATTGTAAACAAATAATGTATCTCATATAAACACTCACAAAACACAAATAACCATGACCAAAAATAAGTAGAATTGCATGTGCATTACAAGTCTCAAAGTTTAAACGTGTATGAAATATAAGCATCATGTTTCACCCCAAATATGTGTGAAATTATAAAAAGGGGACAAGGAAAACTCACTTGATCAAATAAGTATATATTAGATGATTAATAAGAACTAGTATTCGTCGTTCCAACGTAAAGTCTTCACAATGCACCTAAGTATATGGATATTACAAGATTTAAGCTTAAACATAATGGGTTTAACGAATCATCGAGTACTAGGGTTGAGTGGATTTTGGGGCTTGTTAAATAATTATATAAAAATCATTTATATTATCTTAAAAAATATATATATATATATCTATATTTTATACAATAATGTTAAAAGAAGCACTTATAATAATTTGAAAGTTTCGTATAGTTTGAATAATTTTTTTATAACAAGAAGAATTAAGTACTATTAAACAATATTAATTGAAAAGAAACATTTTGAAACAATAATAATTTATTAACTATTATTTGTAATCCATTTTATTAGAAATTATTCATGAACAATCTTTGTTAAAATGTTTTATTAAAAAGAATTATTTAAACTAAAAGAAAAATACAGAAAATATATGGTGGCTTTTAAAAATATTTAAAGTTTATAAAAATAATTTTTATATATATTAAAAAGTTTCTATATTTTAATTAAGGCTAAAAAGGCTTTTAAAAAAATACATGAGGTGCCCGGGTTTCGAACCCGTGACCTCAGGTATGGACAACAATGACTTAACCAGTGAACCAGGCTTCCAGCCGCGATGTGTTCCTGTTTCTAATTGTTAAATACAACTTAAACAAAAGAAAACCCCAAATCCTTAAGAACCCTAGAACACAATCGATCGAATTGATCGTTAATTCGAGGTTGTTGATCAAATTAACCATGGGGCTTTTGTTCCCCTTGCTTAATCGATCACAACCATGTATCAAACTTACTTGATTTCAACCAATTTGATGTGGTTATGCTCGGTACTATTTCGGTTCTTTGCGCGATGAACAGAGGTTCAGATTTCGATCTTTTCGTTGTTATTTCAAGCAATTGAGTGTGGAATGAGTTTAAAGGGATCAAATGGAACATTAACCCTCTGTTATATAGTCCTGATTTGTACGTTAAGATGCCGATCGGGTTTCAGTTTTTGTTCGACGATTTCGGTTTCAATTGAGTGTTTAATCGATTGTTTTAAATCAAATTAACTATGCATTAAGCTGGGTAATGATTATCTGAACGTTTCTGTTCAATTAATTCGATTAATCATCACAATTCGCTCGTTTAACGGTTAATAGTCGATTGACGTTTTCGTTTCAGTTAGATTTCTTTAATATCGACTTCAATAGTCCAATTAAACCGTGGGTTCGAGTTCGCGAAGTTTCCCCGAGTCGTTTGGTACTTTTAATACGATTTAAGAATGTTTAATTTGGCATTTTGGGGGTCACCGGACTCCGGCCGGAGGGTGGCCGGAGTGGTGCCGGAAAAACGGGGAAGAACAATGGGGTGGGGGTTGGGTTTTTAATAATTTTCACGTTTAGTCCCTGCAGTTTGATAGTTATCATTTTGTGATTAAAAGTTCCATTTTAAGTTTCCATATTGACAAATAACCCCCCCCCCCCAAACTTAATTTAAGTTTATGTTTTATACATGGTTAAGTTTATTAACCCTTATAAATTATAAATAACCTTATTATAAGTAATCTTATTATTACTAATATTATTATTCAATTATTGTTACAAATATTATTATTATGATTATAATTATTATTATTATTACTTTTATTAATATTAACATCATTATCTTTATTTAATATTTATTTTTTAACCTAATGACAATAATAAATAAGCACAAACGACACATGAGTTTCAAAATTAACAATAATACCCCTTGTAAGATTAACGAAGTTAACTTTTAGTTAACGAAAATGCAAGATGTTACAGTCTCCCCAACTTAAAAGAATTTCGTCCCGAAATTAAGAGAAATGAAACTATACAAATAAGAATGGGTATTTCTTCTTCATGTGCTCCTCACGTTCCCAAGTAAATTCGGCGCCACGTTTATTCTCCCAACGAACCTTAACGATTGGGGTTGTTGTGGTTCTAGTCTTCTTCATAATACGATCCATGATCTCGACAGGCTTCTCGACAAAATGCAATGACTCGTCAATCTGGATGTCTTCCAATGGGACATGCAGACTTTCGTCGGCCAAGCACTTTCTCAAATTTGAGACGTGAAACACAGGATGAACCCCACTAAGGTCGGAAGGTAGCTCTAGTTTATAAGCCACTTTCCCAATCCTTTTCAGGATTTTGAAAGGTCCTACAAATCTTGGAGCCAGTTTGCCCTTCTTTCCAAAGCGAACCACACCTTTCCACGGCGAAACCTTGAGAAGAACCATCTCCCCAACTTGGAATTCCAATGGCTTACGTCGCTTGTCAGCATAGCTCTTTTGACGACTTCTCGCCACTTCAAGGTTCTTGCGAATGATAGAAACTTTATCGGTCGTCTCTTGTATAAGTTCAGGACCAGTGATGAAGTTTTCACCAATGTCGGTCCAACAGATCGGCGAACGACATTTTCGACCATAAAGTGCTTCAAACGGTGCCATCTTGATACTCGAGTGGTAACTATTGTTATACGAAAATTCCGCGAGCGGTAGATGCGTATCCCAATCGCCACCAAAGTCAAGAACACAAAGGCGTAGCAAATCCTCCAAGGTTTGGATCGTTCGCTCGGTTTGACCATCAGTTTGAGGATGGTAAGCCGTGCTTAGATCTAGTTGTGTTCCCAATAGTTCTTGCATAGACGACCAAAAATGTGAAGTGAAGCGAGCATCTCGGTCGGATATGATGTGCAGAGGTACCCCATGACGACTTACAATCTCATCAACGTATATACGAGCTAACTTTGATGTTTTGTAAGTGTCACGTATAGGTATAAAATGCGCCGACTTGGTCAAGCGGTCAACGATTACCCATATGCTATCATGTCCTCGAGAGGTTCGGGGTAGCTTTGTTATGAAGTCCATGGATATGTGTTCCCACTTCCACGTTGGAATCTCGGGTTGCTCAAGTAATCCACTTGGACGTTGATGTTCGGCTTTAACCTTCGTACACGTAAGACACTTAGCTACATAAGTCGCTATGTCCTTCTTCATTCCAGGCCACCAATATTGACCACGCAGGTCCATATACATCTTATCGGAGCCAGGATGAATAGAATAACGACTTTGATGAGCTTCGTTCATGATGAAGGTACGGAGGTTATCGCGATTTGGAATCCAAATTCGATTGGCGAAGTACATCAACCCATTGGGTTTCGTTTCCAATCGGGTTAGAAGATTATGCTCCAACTCATCCTTCATTCTTCCTTCTCGTTGTACCATTTGTTGAGCCTCCAGGATACTAGACTCGATGTCACTATCTATCCTCAGGTTTTGTAGCAATACGGTGGTCTCGTTGACATCAAGTCGGATCTCAGTATCAAACTCACCCAAAGTATCAAACCATTGTCGTCGATCGCGAATTTCTTGGAATGAGATCATCTTGTTGTGAATCTTTCGGCTTAGAGCGTCGGCTACAACGTTTGCTTTACCAGGATGGTAACGAATGTCACAATCATAATCACTAATCAACTCCACCCAACGACGTTGTCTCATATTGAGATCTTTTTGATTGAAAACGTGTTGAAGGCTTTTGTGATCGGTGTAGACTATACATTGCGTACCATACAAGTAGTGCCTCCAAATCTTCAAAGCAAAGACAACAGCACCAAGCTCAAGATCGTGTGTTGTGTAATTCACCTCGTGAACCTTCAATTGTCTCGATGCATAAGCTATAACCTTCCCTCGTTGCATGAGAACACAACCAAGGCCTTGTTTAGATGCATCACAATACACGGTGAAATCGTCGTTTCCATCGGGTAGGGTCAAAATAGGAGCATTGCACAACTTGTGCTTTAACGCTTCAAAAGCTTCTTCTTGCTCGGGACCCCACTCGAATAGTTTATTCTTTTGTGTCAAAGTAGTGAGCGGTTTCGCGATCCTCGAGAAGTTGGCAATGAAACGCCGATAATAACCAGCAAGACCAAGAAAAGAACGAACTTCGGTCGGAGTTGTAGGAACACACCAATTCTTCACAGCTTCCACCTTTGCAGGATCAACGTGAATTCCTTGGCTATTCACCACGTGTCCTAGAAATTGAACTTCCTCGAGCCAGAAATCACACTTCGAGAACTTCGCGTACAATCGCTCTTTCTTTAACAACTCAAGAACCAATCTCAAATGCAGTTCATGATCGGTGTTGGACTTTGAATAGATAAGTATGTCATCAATGAAGACGATCACAAACTTGTCTAGATAAGGCTTGCATACTCGATTCATGAGATCCATGAAGACAGCAGGAGCATTGGTTAAACCAAAAGGCATCACCATAAACTCGTAGTGCCCATAACGAGTACGAAAAGCGGTTTTTGGGATATCATCATCATGGACTCGTAATTGATGATAGCCAGAACGTAAGTCGATCTTCGAGAAAATAGCAGCTCCTTGAAGTTGGTCAAACAAATCATCGATACGAGGAAGAGGATAACGGTTCTTGATGGTAAGTTTGTTAAGCTCCCGATAATCGATGCACATACGAAACGTTCCATCTTTCTTCTTCACGAATAGTACAGGTGCACCCCAAGGCGAAGAACTAGGACGGATGAAGCCCTTCTCGGATAACTCTTGAAGTTGACTAGAGAGTTCTTGCATTTCCGATGGTGCAAGTCGATATGGTGACTTAGCCACGGGGTTTGCTCCCGGTATCAAGTCAATTTTAAACTCGACTTCACGCACGGGAGGTAAACCACTAAGGTCATCGGGAAATACCTCAGGAAAGTCTCGTACGATAGGGACATCCTTAAGTTCTTTCCCTTTGACTTTCGTGTTGACCACGTAAGCCAAGAAGGCCATATACTTCTTGCTTAAGCACTTTCGGGCTTGAGTGCAAGACATGAGTTTAAGCCCTTTGGAAGATTTCTCACCGAACACTTTCAAAGTATCTCCAGAGGGTAACGTATGCGAATGCACTTCTCGAAACAAATGATCTCGGCATGGTGTTTGGCTAACCAATCCATACCAATGATGACGTCGAAACTTCCAAGTTTCATAGGGATAAGATCGATAAGAAAATCATGCGTGTCAAGGCTTAAGATGCAATCACGAATAACGATGTCAACGGTGATCGGTTCTCCATCGGCGACTTCAACGGTAAGAGGTCTTTCTAGTTTCGTATGTGGCTTAGCAAGTATGGGTTCAAACTCTAAAGAAACAAAACTCTTATCGGCTCCAGAATCAAATAGGACATAGGCATAAGTTTTATTAATAAGGAACATACCTGTTCAATTTTAAAGGTATTTAACGACATAGGCAACACATGAAAAGAATTAGATCACAAAAGTTAAAGGTAAGTGAACATACCATTCACCACATCGTTGTTTGCTTGTGCTTGATTTGCATTGATGTTGAAAGCACGTCCTCGAGCTTGTGGAACATTACCCACAAGACGGGGGCATTGTGGGCGGAAATGACCAGGTTCCCCACAGTTGTAGCAAACACGATTTGTGACCACGGCGGCGTTGTTGTTAGGTGCACGGTGACAGGTCGCCACCAAATGACCATACTTACCGCATAAGGTACAAATACGGCATGGTTGATTTCCCGGGTGATGGTACCTACAAATGTTGCACATAGGCTGGGGACCAGCATAAGCCCTAGCCCCAGGCACTTGTGCCACAGGTGCAGCCGCAGGTACAAGTTGTCTTTGGGGTTGTTTGGGTGCAGCCACAGCATAATTGCGCGCCGGTGTGAACTTGCGCTTCTTGTTGTTGTTGTTGTTGTAAGACGGTTCAGCTTTTGTTTTTTTTAACAACCTCGGTAGCCGTCTTCTCTACTTTCTTTGCACCCTTCACAGACATGGTGCCCGCTCGTATATGGTTCTCGGTGAGTTGGGCGGTGATAGTAATGGCTTCTTCTAAAGTTGTGGGTCGGCTACCCACCACAGCATCTTGAATTTGGGGTGGTACACCCTTAATGAACTTCTCGATGTTGCGGGGGACAGTGTCGACCATGTGAGGCAGCAGTAAACTCAACTCATGATGCCTAGTTGAGTAGGCCAAATGATCACCATCATTTTGCTTCAAGTTCCAGAATTCTTCCTCCAACTTTTGCAACTCACTTCGTGGGCAGAACTTCGCGATAGCGATGTTCTTGAACTCCTCCCAGGTAAGTGCTTGCACAGCTTCGGGTCCACGGTTTCTCTTCTCGCTATTCCACCAGGTAAGTGCCCTTTGTTGGAGCACACTAGTAGCATAACGAACCTTGAGTGCCTCGGGACACTCACAGTTGATAAAGGTATTCTCCATGCTTTCGAACCACTCAAGAAGACCAGTGGCTCCTTCCTTGCCACTAAAACTAGTGGGCTTGCAAGAACTAAAGTGTTTGAAGGTGCAGGTTCGATTGTTCCCGTTTTGATTGTTCCCATTTTGGTTGTTGCTGTTCTCTCCATGACCATTACCATTGTTGCTACCATTGGTCAGTAAGGTGCTATTAAGTTCAGCAACCATGGTCGGGATGACAGCAGCCATTTGACGAGCAATCATGGCGGCTAGTTTACGATCGGAACTTCCACGCTTTCCATGATGACGAGACATGCTGGAATATACAAAATGAGTTAGATACGAGAATTGGAAATACAAGGGTCATAGTTCAACAAGGATAAGACAAAAGTTGTAAGGTACATGGAATGGTTCCATTTGGTAACGCATTACCATTTGGAAACGTTGACACGTCAAGGTAAGTTGACCCACTTGCCTTAGAAATTTGTGTATGTTGACCATAGTTTATCACTCATCCCAGAAATCCCCAGGTAAGCATAACTAGTCCCGTAGGATTTATGCGATATGCTTGCCTTAGCCCGAGGGCCTTTTGCCAGGAAATCCAGAATACAGGTGTCTATGTGTCACACAAATATCTTAGGTTCATGAAATCAAAACCTTGATGAGATTTTACATAGATTAGACATAAGTCTAAGGATCAAGTCATAAGCATAAGTTTACAATTCCACGTGTCGACGAGAATAAGATTAAGAAGTTTCATTTTTCGGGGAGAGTCAAAGTGTCAAAAGATAAGTTTAGGGAGACGAGTAACTAAGTTTAAACAATTACAAGGCAAACCTATGCTAAGGCATCAAGTTGCACATAAGTAAAGTATAGCATTATGTAGCATGTAACAATATATATATTACCAAGAATATAAATATTATTCTAAGAGGTTCATGCATAAGCTATAGTCTAGGTCACCATTTCTAATAACCTAAATCCCTATAGTTATGGGCTCTGATACCAATCTGTCACACCCCAACCTTGACGGCGGAAACGTCGAGATGTGAGGGTTAAGATTGTTCACAGCCACATAACGCTATATTTAAATTGCAAATATTATTAACATAAGTATTAAATTGAAATACAACCATAAGTCACAAAGAAATAAGTTCAACATAACTCAAACATAACATAATGTTTTTGTTTATTTAACTAGGTCCAAATCCTAGTTTTATTGCAAGCTTCAAATGTCCACTTTAAACTTGGGGATTTCCTGAAACATGATGAAAATAACGAGTCAACTAAAAATAGTTGGTGAGTTTCCAAGTTTTCATACATAATAAGATTACAAATAGCAATTCATGTCATGGGTTATAAGCTAGTAAGGTTATAGAACACATATCGTTACAACCAAACCTCGACTTGATTACAAGTATATAAGATTGGCTAAGTGTATTTGGTTCCCTAGTGCACAAGCGTACGGCCCCTAGGAGTCGGCAATACCTCGACTTTAGCACCAAATAGGCTTGTCAGGCCCAAAGATCTAAGACGTCGCCAGGCTAGCAATAGTTAATGATTGTAAACAAATAATGTATCTCATATAAACACTCACAAAACACAAATAACCATGACCAAAAATAAGTAGAATTGCATGTGCATTACAAGTCTCAAAAGTTTAAACGTGTATGAAATATAAGCATCATGTTTCACCCCAAATATGTGTGAAATTATAAAAAGGGGACAAGGAAAACTCACTTGATCAAATAAGTATATATTAGATGATTAATAAGAACTGTATTCGTCGTTCCAACGTAAAGTCTTCACAATGCACCTAAGTATATGGATATTACAAGATTTAAGCTTAAACATAATGGGTTTAACGAATCATCGAGTACTAGGGTTGAGTGGATTTTGGGGCTTGTTAAATAATTATATAAAAATCATTTATATTATCTTAAAAAAATATATATATATATATCTATATTTTATACAATAATGTGAAAAGAAGCACTTATAATAATTTGAAAGTTTCGTATAGTTTGAATAATTTTTTTATAACAAGAAGAATTAAGTACTATTAAACAATATTAATTGAAAAGAAACATTTTGAAACAATAATAATTTATTAACTATTATTTGTAATCCATTTTATTAGAAATTATTCATGAACAATCTTTGTTAAAATGTTTTATTAAAAAAATTATTTAAACTAAAAGAAAAATACAGAAAATATATGGTGGCTTTTAAAAATATTTAAAGTTTATAAAAATAATTTTTATATATATTAAAAAGTTTCTATATTTTAATTAAGGCTAAAAGGCTTTAAAAAAATACATGAGGTGCCCGGGTTTCGAACCCGTGACCTCAGGTATGGACAACAATGACTTAACCAGTGAACCAGGCTTCCAGCCGCGATGTGTTCCTGTTTCTAATTGTTAAATACAACTTAAACAAAAGAAAACCCCAAATCCTTAAGAACCCTAGAACACAATCGATCGAATTGATCGTTAATTCGAGGTTGTTGATCAAATTAACCATGGGGCTTTTGTTCCCCTTGCTTAATCGATCACAACCATGTATCAAACTTACTTGATTTCAACCAATTTGATGTGGTTATGCTCGGTACTATTTCGGTTCTTTGCGCGATGAACAGAGGTTCAGATTTCGATCTTTTCGTTGTTATTTCAAGCAATTGAGTGTGGAATGAGTTTAAAGGGATCAAATGGAACATTAACCCTCTGTTATATAGTCCTGATTTGTACGTTAAGATGCCGATCGGGTTTCAGTTTTTGTTCGACGATTTCGGTTTCAATTGAGTGTTTAATCGATTGTTTTAAATCAAATTAACTATGCATTAAGCTGGGTAATGATTATCTGAACGTTTCTGTTCAATTAATTCGATTAATCATCACAATTCGCTCGTTTAACGGTTAATAGTCGATTGACGTTTTCGTTTCAGTTAGATTTCTTTAATATCGACTTCAATAGTCCAATTAAACCGTGGGTTCGAGTTCGCGAAGTTTCCCCGAGTCGTTTGGTACTTTTAATACGATTTAAGAATGTTTAATTTGGCATTTTGGGGGTCACCGGACTCCGGCCGGAGGGTGGCCGGAGTGGTGCCGGAAAAACGGGGAAGAACAATGGGGTGGGGGTTGGGTTTTTAATATTTTCACGTTTAGTCCCTGCAGTTTGATAGTTATCATTTTGTGATTAAAAGTTCCATTTTAAGTTTCCATATTGACAAATAACCCCCCCCCCCAAACTTAATTTAAGTTTATGTTTTATACATGGTTAAGTTTATTAACCCTTATAAATTATAAATAACCTTATTATAAGTAATCTTATTATTACTAATATTATTATTCAATTATTGTTACAAATATTATTATTATGATTATAATTATTATTATTATTACTTTTATTAATATTAACATCATTATCTTTATTTAATATTTATTTTTTAACCTAATGACAATAATAAATAAGCACAAACGACACATGAGTTTCAAAATTAACAATAATACCCCTTGTAAGATTAACGAAGTTAACTTTTAGTTAACGAAAATGCAAGATGTTACAATGTAACGTCTAGAAATTTTTTTTAAAAAAATATTGAGACTATATTAGAATTAAAGAGAATAATTAGACGAGTTTAATGACGTTATTTTTATAAAAATTAACAATGTATGAAAAATTTATAAAGGTTATAAAAACAAAAGGGGTAAAATTTTTAAATAGAAAAAAAAAAGAATTAGGGGGAAATAGGGGGACATGTGTCACATTCTTGTTAAAAGCTGATTTTTGATTAATGGATAAATGATTATTTTGCCCTTTTGTATAAAAAAACAATATAAAGATCTAATCCATTGATTTTTTGATCAATGGTTGGTATTGAGTTAAAGA
Source organism: Flaveria ramosissima (assembly GCA_025215565.1). Lineage (NCBI taxonomy): Eukaryota > Viridiplantae > Streptophyta > Magnoliopsida > Asterales > Asteraceae > Flaveria > Flaveria ramosissima. The sequence goes on along the minus strand of JACVEC010000246.1, from coordinate 3,125 downwards.
GTTCTCACAAAAATGTTGGGTTCTCATTAAAACCACACCCTATATATATATTATATATATATATATATATATATATATATATATATATATATATATATATATATATATATTATATATATATATATATATATATATATATATCTATATATATATATATATATATAAATATATATATATAACATGCATGTCGATAACTACTTGCGGATACCATTACAAATGTAGATCTTTTGTGTTTAAGTTTCAGTTGCAAAGACTATCATTACTTGTGAAGGTGTATGTAAATTTACACAGTGTTTGGCCTGTTGCGAAGGTCGCAACTCACTTACTGAGGCATTATCCACTTACTAGGTCAAGTGCCTTTAATTACTATCTACGTGACGGACATAAAGAGCCTATCAAACCTATCATTCCTCTAAAACTGGGAGGTTCAGAGGTTATTATATCCACCGATTTACTACGTATAATGACCCTCATCGACTTCTATTCACAAAAAACTATTAATTATAAATTATACATTCACAGCATAGGTTTCCACAAATCAGAGTTTTTTTTAACAACAAACCCTTTACTCATACTTCAACATTACACCAAATTACACCATGTTTAGGTTTAAATGCAACATGAATGTTGTTTAAAAGGTATTTATAAAATTAAGAGTAAATTACTCTTTTGGCCTCTTATGCTAACTCTATTAACTTTTTTTCTGTTAAGTGTAAGGGCATTTTGTTTATTTTCACCTTAAAGACTGTTTATGTAAATTTTAAATGTTTAAGGTTTTTTATGCACATTTTTAAAATTACAAAGACAACCACCACACACCACCACCATAACATGTTTCAAAACCCAACCCACCCATCAACTTCTCCGTGCAAACTAAAGCATTGTCGACATGCCGCCGCCGATAAACCACGGCCCCTACGCACCCCTCTCCTTATACACATACATCATGACCTCTAGATATGGGTAATCCACCATCATCGTCACCCTTCTCCATCTCCACAACCATTATACCAACGCACCTCCGCTACCACCATTCTTCACCACCACCGACACCGATGACACGCACCACCACTGCCACCACTGCCTCTCTCATGAACTTCCATACCCGCCACCATCGTTCTTCATCGCCATCGCCACTGTAGTCTCTCTCCCCCTTGTTGTGATGGTGGTTACTAGTGGTTCAATCGGTGGTTAGGGTGGTATGATGATGGTGGTGGTGATTGGATCTAGGTTTGATGCTGATGTTTATGCAAATCTGAGTGATGACTATGGTAGTTGGATGGTGAATGGTGGTAACAGTTCAGGTGGTCGGCGTTACCTATGTTGGTTGGTAATGGTGAAGGTGTTGATGGGTCAGGTTGTGGTTCCGGCAGCGTGTGACGGTGGGCGGCGGTGTTGTGATGGCCGGTGTTTGTTGATGATGGTGTTAGAGGATGATGGTGATAATGAGTTAATTATTAATTATTATTATTAAAAGGGGTAGAATGGTCCTTTTAAAAATATGCATAAATAAACCCTAAAACTTTAAAATTACATAAATAATCCTTAAGGTGAAAATGATCCAAATGTCCTTACACTTAACTATAAAAAATTAACAGAGTTATTGTTGTGGGCAAAAGAGTTAAGAAACAAAACGTTAAGGGTTGGTATGGCAAAACATTTATTTTTGGTTGATAGGGTTAAATGGTCCTAACTCATATGCTATAATAGTAATTTACTCTAAAATTAACTTTGAAGTTTGAATGCAACATAGACTCTGTTTAAAACCGATTCATTGTTTAACATGTGGTCTTAACAGTCTTTTCATCACGAAAAAAAAATACCTTTGCAACACGCAAATTCTAGTTAGAATATTAAACATCTTAGTTGATTCCCAACATGGTACTTCTTCGTAATCCGGAAATTTTCAATAGTAACACAAAGTTCTTGATTAAAAAATCTTCCATTGTAGTTGAACTTCTTTGTTTAAAAAAATAAATATATTGGATATTAGATGTTACATCTTTAGACAAAACTGATCTATTATTGTTAATAGTTATATTGTGTTCAGTTCTCATTACAACTAATCAACTGTGGTGACTAGTATTGTTTTTTAGGGCTTTTATAAAGACTTGTGCAGTTGCAGAATCCATGTGTTGCATTACTTCGATGCCAATGATACGTCGTTGTTATTGTGTCAATAACTTGCAACTGATTGTTTTGGCAGATGAACCGCTCTTCTTCCTAAGACTATTAGTTTACACTATGCGATCATGTTATTATTAGAACCATAAAAACTGTAAAAACTCCAAAAACAAAAGAAATAAAAATAAATAAAAAACAAAAAAAAAGTAGACGTAAAACGTTGAACCATGCACACCCATACGACGTTTTAATATCCATAAACTACACCGAAACGTAAAACACAACCCGACTGTTAACTAAAAAAAAAAGAGGTAAAAAAGTTGAACCACATACGTATGTTGTGCCATGTTAAGTCGAAAATTTTAGAGCGGAACGTAAAACAAAGTTTGTGAAAGATGAAATGTATATGAATAAAAGTTGAAAGTAAAAAAAGGATGTTAGGGTTAAATGTAAAGATGAAATTATTAGTTGAAACTAAAAAAAAAAGTATATAGAAAAAACAAAGTAAGATACAACTTACAAAACATAGGATACAAATCATGATCCACAACTAAGTTTGTAATTAGGATATAAGGTTAAAAGTAAAGAAATATAATCTTGTACTCCATTTTGCATCCATCAATTCCGTTACTATGGAAACTATCTTTAGTACAACTGATCATTGCTAGCCGTTCATTCAAAAAAAAAAAAATCATAATAAGAATACCTTGATCAGTTGCAATGTCCTTTAGCGACGAGCTATGCTCCTTAGTTAACTTATCAGCTCTATCCAATTTCAACATTCTCTCTAAACTATTAACTAAATAATCTTCATCTTTTCATCCAGAGTTTTCTTCCAGGCATGGCAATCTTCATTTATCCATTTTCTTAATTATCATATTAAAATTTTCATCAGGCCTTTCTCCATTTGCAGCAAGTGCTGATACTCATCTTGTTTGAATTTAAGCAATCTCTATTGATTATCAGTTAATTACATAGGTTTTAAAATGCTTTCTCTCCTC
>JACVEC010000245.1:0-20000 GCA_025215565.1 Flaveria ramosissima | reverse complement strand
AATAACAAGAACACAAAACAAGAACAAGAACAAGAACAAGAACAAGAACAAGAACAAGAACAATAACAAGAAACAATAACAAGAACAAGAACAATAACAAGAACAAGAACAATAACACAAGAACAATAACAAGAAAATAAACAATAACAATAATAATAACAATAACAATAATTAATAATAATAATAATAATAATAATAATAATAATAATAATAATAATAATAATAATAATAATAATAATAATAATAATAATAATAATAAACAACGTAAATTTCATAACAATGGAAGGTGAGTTGAGTGAGTGTTTATGGGACAAATTTGAATGATACAAAAGATGGCTGGTTGGCTACGCAGTCATCAGTCATTAGTCATCTATCTATCTGTCTCTTATCTTATTTTTAAAAGAGATGGCATTTAACTCAAATCTTATCTACTATACACATACACCTATCTTTACCCAACTGCCTGCCCATCTCGGATGATTTCTCCAAGGTTTCTGTACAATGCTCTTTGTTCCTCGTACGACAGATTCATGACGATCTGAAACCAACAAATTTCATTTTTTCTTTTTTCTTTTTTCTTTTTTTATATTTCTCATCAATCAAATCATAGACATACATACCTGTTCAAATATCATCCCAACTGATACACTTTGAGCCAAGATAAACGACTGATGGTAAATGTATGCAAACACCGCCATCACCATCTGCACCAAACAAATTAAATATGTTTTCTTTTCATCACATGAAATTTCAAAATTTTCATCTGCATCACACCTAGACTTTTACTTTACCAGTCCATTTTGTATTTAGAAATAAATTTTCATTTACGAATACCATAGGACGTTGTAAGCAACTTTACACACTACCTATTATACACACTATGATTTGCACAATGCTTCTACAGGATTCTACCACTACACACAAAACCAAATCAACACTCTGTCTCATGAAATTAGCAACCATTTGTCTGGCCACAAAGTTGAAGGAAAACACATGTTCGACTACTAGTTAAATGTCTTAAAATTTGCATTGAGTGATGTCACCCAAATCAATATCATCATTTACCAATGATGGAAATGGACAAATAAAGTAACTTGATGTCAAAAATAGGCGTTACGTGTAAACAAAGCTCTACACTCACTTGACAATCCATCCTGTCTGTCATTCCACCATGTCCAGGAATACTGTCCCCAAAATCCTACACAAAATGACAAACTAAGAACATGTGCAAATGTGGCATAAATCACAAAACTTAAAAGTTGTAACATGTTGCACCTTGATCTTGAATGCCCTTTTAAAACCACTAGCGAAGAAGCCTCCAAAAGGTGCAATAACTGAAGCAAAAAGTCCAAGACCTAATGCGTGCCACTGCACAGGCAAAACATGCATTTCTTTCCATGGAAACTGCAACAGGGGAAGATAGAAAATTTAATTAGCAATATATGGAATGGATCTACCACAATCCTATTTACAAACCAAAGCCTAACATTGGCCAATGAGGTTGAGCAAAATTGAATGTAACCAAGTGATATATATACAAGTTATACACATAGATAATAACATCCATCGGCAAAGGGTTATATGGAAGCATTAAGCAAAACAATTAACCGGATATTTATGGCCATATCTAACAGAAACCAAGATTATGCGTGACACCTCAGGCAGTGTGAAAATTGCAAGGATCGCAACGTTTCCAACTTCATGAAACTTATGCAGTTTTGCATACACAACTTTTACCTTTTTATATGAACATGTGTTAGCTGATTAGGGAAACTGAGTACCGAATTGCAACTGCTATGATTAAACAATCAACAAAGAAATGCAAACTAGGATTGTAATTTGCAAATTTTTTTAGTTATTAACTTTCAACTTAAAACACATGTGTAAGTATATATATTAATATAGCTAAGATGTTGCTCATTACCCATTCAGGTAGCCATCCGGGTAAAGTGAAGTTCTCGGGCGTGAACAGGAGGCCAGGGTTGCATTGAAGCCAACCAGTTGATAGGTCCTGCACCAGAATTTTTAAAGTTAATAATGATTAAAGAGTAATAGGTAATACAAAGAATTTGATTTCCTAGCCAAATGGAGAACCTTTCGAGGACATGTTAACCACCGGAAGCGACCTAAAAAATTAGCAAGCTGCAGATGACCAAGGGTACTGTTACCAAGATGTTGTCATATCATAATAGCATTTTCTTTTAAAAAAGAAAAAAAAATAGTTAAAACTATAACATGAATTAAGATGGAGCAATTTAGAGGAGAGTTTGCTCACCACGAAAGCAGATATAATCGTAGTAACTGATGCTCCGATAAATCCCTCCCACGTCTTCTTTGGGGACAACTTGATCAATGGTGTTTTCCCAAAGAAGAAGCCAAAGATGTAGGCAGCAATATCATTGACGACAATAAGTGATGCAGGAAGAAGAAACCTGCAATACTTTTGAATTACATTCAAACTTGTGCATGCTGAAACATGTTCCATTTTTCATTACTGAGTAAATAAGTTTTCAGCCCCATCACGTGTGAATTACCGAACATGCATGTTTAAAGGGAATCTTTTCATGAGTAAGCAAGCTAATAGAGTGCTATCACAAATGGAAACCAGAATGTTGGAACTTAGTTCATACAGCAGCACTCCTTTAGACGGATAAAAAGGAATACTATCAACAAGAACCCAGATGCCTTTTGAAATGACTATCACGAGTAAATAAATAAGGAGAGCATACTGGCACGGCTAATGTGAGTCAGGAAAGGAAACATTCAACTATACTACCCATAAAGCCAGGAAAGGACAAATTCAACTATACTACCCATAAAACATATCAGCAATTCTTTGTGAAAAATAATCTAACAAATGGTGAGGCGATTAGCTAGCTATATTACCAGAAAATCCCTTCAAAAATATTGGCTACTGTGAAAGAGGACTGCGTGAACACCACAATTAAGATCATATGCGTCCAGGCATATTGGCCAAACTGATACTTGTACATCTTCTTCTTTAACGAGAGAATGAACCATACAAAACCTGAACCAAAATAAAATAATTAACCACAAGTTGCAAAAAGGACAAACTGGAGTTTGGTTGTCAAGTTTTGCAAGGATAATGTGAAAAAAATTATAGAGATTCACCAACCTGCTATATACAAGAAATAACAGGTGACCATATGATATTTGATAAGGTTGGCCACAATTTTATACCAAAACTTGTCTGTTGCAACGGTATTGACAAGTCGTTGACTAAGAATACGACCGTATACAAATAGCATTGCTGTGAAGAAAAAATGCCTGAAATGGGCAACAATTACCTCAACTTTCAACCAATCTGTCATGTAATAGACTCCATGAAAGCATATATTTGTAAAAAAAAAAGTGTGGCTAATGAATATTCAAAATATCCTGACAGGAACATAATCAGCCTACCATTTTTAGAATCGGTTTTCTTACCAATTTAAATGCCTAAATCCCGGGAGTTGTTTGTCTTCATTCGCTTTTTTAAGCAGTGCAAATAACTCTTTTGCCATGAAAATTTGGATGATGACAACCATGGCCCATATATAGAGATGCCCCATGTAGACAACAAAGATAAAGCCACCTATCATCCAAATACTTGAATATGTACGAATCAGCATTGACCTGTACTTATTTTGATCATTTACCAGCAAGTGCTTTCCATTAGCCTGCCCTGCGTCTGCTGGAACCTGTATAATTCAATGAACCTATAATTCTCACTAAAAAAGATTTTTACTTAAAATATTAAGTATGAACTTTTTAGCATATAGAGTTGATAGACTAATGAAAAGGTTATACAAAATTTCCTCACGATAGAGGACAAAAGGATCAGCAGTTAAGCCAGGAAAACTTCACATACAATCCTACATAGTACAATAAGTTGTCACTCTGACAGAAGCAAACCTCGATCTGAAAGTGTGGTTAATGTTGAATGAATAGATAAGAATATCTAATCTAGTGAGTATGAGATATTCTAGTTTGTTGTGGTTGAGAGCCAAAAACGGATTTGAAAACACGAGTTTCGTCTTTTGGTGTGAAAAGCAGGACAATAAAAGGTGACTCTATAAAACTAAATAGGAAATGTGTCTTAATTAATTTTTGTCATGTGGATAGGATTGTATTTATGAGTTTAAAGACATTAGTTAGAAGTTTAAGCTTGCAGAGATTATGCATGAGCTTGAGAATGAAAATATAATTACTCAATGAAGGTTACCTCGTTCGAACCCTTACGGCGGCGAATCCGTCCAACTTGGACATTGATACTACTACCGTTGTCCTTTATCATGGTCCCACAGATAAAACTCCCTCTTAATCAACAACCACCCTAGATAACATATATAATGGAAATGAAAATCACCTTAAGTTACCATACCAATACAGTAGTAGCATGAATGCCTATTGTCAAGGTATTATGATATGATGACACAATTAAACAAGTAAAAGGAAAAGTAAACTTACTACCGAGATCAGATGGGATGCACATCCCTTAGGCTTAGAGTATATATATGTAAAAACTAAAATACATCAAAATAAGAAATAAATAAACAACTGCTTGATGAAATAGTTAATGATCTGTCGCTTACTTGGGTGCCTCTCTTTTTCAAAGTTTAGTCCTACCATACATTAAATTAAATATATATATATATATACATATATATATATATATATGTATATATATATATATATATACATATATATATACACATACATACATATATATATATATATATATATATATATATATATATATATATATATATATATATATATATATATATTTGTTTCTTTAAAAAAAGATAGTTGAAGGCACCTGCATCCCAATCATAAGATAAGCAGCTTAGCATAAGTTGAAGGGTGGAGTCTTTTTCCATATGAATATAAATAAACTCTTTCATTCAAGAAACAAACTTAGTCTATTAGTCTTAGTCTTACAACGGAGAGGAGAGGAGAGGAGCACAAAACCCTAAGCCTTCAAATTCTCTAGAGCAAGTTAAGTAAGTCGTTCCTATATATATATATATATATATATATATATATATATATATATATATATATATATATATATATATATATATATATATATATATAAGGGAGAAAGCAAATGAGAACTAGTTTTTTTTATAAGAACTCTAGGAACCAATCTCAACCACTAGTTTTCAATGACAAAATTGTAATTAACAAAAACATATTTTAAAAATTTATAAATCAAAAAATAACATAAAAATAAAAAAAATAAAAACACAAAAATGTTCCCCTACTTTCCCTCTTTCATAAAAATATAAAATTTTTTTTATAAAAATAAAAATAATTCCCGTCTTTTTAACGAAATTCGTTTTACACATGTGTAAATCCAGTACTACACATGTGTATAACTAGATTTACACATATGTAAATAACGGATTGACGATTTTTTTTAGAAAAGTATATCAATATGGTAGGCGTTGGAAAGATAAAAAAAGACTGAATTTTATGTTGAATTTTTTTTGAAAAATTGATGTCGTGAAAAAAAGTTATGAACGTTTTAAAAAAAGAGAGAAAATGGCATGTGATTTGCATGTGATAAAAAAAATGAGTGGTTGAGATTGATTCCTAGAGTTCTCACAAAAAAAGATGGTTCTCATTTGAACTCTCCCCTATATATATATATATATATATATATATATATATATATATATATATATTATATATATATATATTATATATATATATATATATATATATATATATATATATATATATATATATATATATATATCAATCATGGACATTACATAACCGTAAAATAACATGAAGAGATGAAAAAGAGAAGCTAGCTAGATTGAATTAATGCATTCATCATCCCAACAACAACCCATAACATATCATCTTCTAATCAATAAATCAAATCAAATCGGATTTGCGAGAGAAGCAAACCTCACAGTCAAATCTGAATCAATCTTCAACACATCAACATGCGTCTCTTCTCCTCTCTTCTCTATTATCATTCTTATTCTTCTTCTTATATATATACACATAGACACACACGAGAATCTATATATATACTAAAAAAATAATAATATTATTATTATTAACATGTGCTCTTCAAAAATAACGACAGAATAATGCATTATTAGTCCAAATGCTCAAACAGGACTCCCTTTTAAACCCACTAGGTTTTGATAGCTGTTAGGTTTTTATTTTTAAGGATTTGTCTATCATTTCATGACACTATGACAGTCTTAAATTTTCCTTCAACGGATAGTTACCTATTAATTAACTTTTATTTTTCTACTTTACAATAAGTTACATTTCACTAAATTGATACATAATATTCAACAAACAGGTCTTGTTTGTCTTCTGTAAACTATGTACAAGTCAACCAATTTAAAACTAAAATTAGAAAAATATAAATATAAGTGATGTCTTTAACCCCCACCTAGTTTACGAACTATTTAACGAGTTTACACCTTATTACAACTTTTTATAATTAACAAAAAAACTCATTTATGTATCATTATGGTTAACTTGTTAAGATAAAAGGATTAGATATGGCAAATTTAGGTTATATGGCTTTGACACATAAACACACACGCGCACACACACACATATATATTGGTTCGTCGATTTAAAACCAACAACCCAGATCTACATAACATGATTGTCACACCTAATTTATATCGTTCCTAGAGTTTTTAGCTCTAAAATTATATTTTTTGTAAAGCGTCTACAACAATTACTATTTTGGATTTTCGCATTATGTATGTTACAAAAGTATTTGTTTTTATTTTTTAACTAGAATTGTTAACGTTGAAAATTGTGATTGGGGAATTTCGTAAATAAGTAATAATTTTCTTCATTGCTAAAGATTCACATGAAATGAATAAAATTAGATTGTATGGTTTTGAATGAGTTGATTATTTAATCGGTCATGTTTTTTAAATGATAAATATATGTTGTGGACAATCAAAATGTTAGTTAGGATGATAGTAAGGTCAAAAGATGTGGGCGTATGATAACAAAATAAGGAGTGGGCGTGTATATGGAGATGTTAGTTTCCTTTTTCGATCTTTCATCTTTCATTCTTTTGTCACTTTTATCTTTCCAAGTTTACATCTTATGCCACTTGGTCTTTTTTTACATAAAAAAATATTTTTTTATTTTAATAAAAGGATAACTATAAAAGACACGTGACAACATTATCTTTTTTCCATCAAAATTTTCTCAACCATCTCTCATATTAGATAATTACATTAATTACTAGGTGGGTGTGATCCACTATGCGGCGGGTCTTAATAAAGTTGAATTTTTAATTCTGATGATTTATACGTTAGTACTAACCTCTGGAAATAAATTGCATGCGAAACCTTAATAAAAAAAGTGTAATAGAGAAAAAATATAAAATATACCCTAAAACAAATAAGAAAAATAGTAAATGCGTAAATGGTGACTTAACTATAATTAACGAACTCTATTTTAAATTAATTAAAAGAAAAATTGACTCGAATGCTTAAGTATAAACTAAAATTTTTTTTCCAGGTGATTAAATGTAAATTTAACATAATTTGAAGGCTTAAGTATACAATTCAAAAAAAATTCAGGTGATTAAATATAAATTTGACATAACTCGAATGCTTAAATATAAAATTTTAAAAAAAATACAAAATGAGTAGGTACCAATTTGAAAGGAAAAAAAATAGAGAGAGAAAAAATGGCGTGGACCTTGTGGTTAGTTTTAAAAAATCTTTAGAGGTTTGAATGTAAAATTGTAAAAAAAACCAAAGTAAGTTTTTTATTAGTTTGAAGGAAAAAAAGATTATTGTGGTAACATTGAGAAAAGTTACACACTCACTACTCATATTTTTTATTTGTTATATATAATGATACCGCGGGTGCTATCGAGCCCATTTTCCAACCTGACTTAAACGTTGTTATACTTGGTAATATTATTATATAGCTATGTACATATTTAATAATTATATACTTAAGTGTTTAAATAAAATGATACTTAAATCAAATAGTATTATGTTATAAAAATATACATAATAAATGTATATATTTTAATATTAATTTAAAATATTATAAATAAGATAATATTTAAAATAAAAATGTATTAAATAATAGATTTACTGGGAGAAATATACTAAATATGGCAAATTAGGAACTATTGTATATATCACTTGTACCTTATATTTAAAAAGTTATATTAAGTGTCTTAAATTTTGAGTAAAATTACAAATGTGTCCTCAACACATGTTTTATATATTAGTATAGATAATATATATAGATTATTATTATCATCGTTATTATAAAAGTTTTAGTAATTATATAGCTAAGTATTCAAATAAAATAATACTTATTTTTGAATTTAATTATTATTATTATTATTATAAAAGTATTTAGCAATTATGTAGTTAAGTTTTCAAATAAGATAATACTTATTTATCTTAGTTATAAATTTAAATGTTAATAATATATTAATAATATGCATTATATAATGTATTAATTAGAAGAAGTTTATTAAACGGGAGGCAATGTATGACGATTGCATAGAACACTTGTACCTAAGGCTTAACAAGTTACGTTAGGTGTCTTATTTGTTTTATAAAATTACACTTATGTCCCAAGGTTTTAATTTATATAGTAGTATAGATAATATTATTTAATTCTTTTTTAGATTAAATAGGTTTTAATAAATTAAGAAAGATATTTTTTATTGATGTTAGTTCTAGAGAAATTATCTTTTTATAAAATAAGACATTCTTCTAATAATTAATTTTTTATAAATACGAAATATTTTAAAATTTATGATTTTAAAAAGTTAAGTTTTTATAAACAAAAAATATAATAAGAAACTTTTTCAAAATATTATTTTTTATAAAACGGTTTGCTTTCTAACAAAATATTTAGTTTTTTGGGATAAAAAAATTTAAAAAAATTAATATCATTATTTTATTACTTATAGTCATTACTCATGTGTATATAATAAAGTTCATTTTGATTTAATATTTTATTTATTCAACCCATGTAATATACGGGTTTACTAAAGCTAGTCATCTAAATACATAACAAATTGCATGTTTCAATATTTTTCTTTAATAGTTACACTGATCATTTTTTGATAAAATATTAGATTATTTAATCTAACGAACATTAGACTCTTTGTTATATAAGACGTTAAATGATTAATTTGTGATGTTTTATAGTTACTCTTCTTACAAATAGTGTCTCTCTCTCTCCATCCCCATATGAGACTCCTAAGAGATACGAAAACCCCTCAAAACTCAAGGAAAAAGGCTTCCTCCGGAAGAGTTATAATTTATATTATGCTAATTATCAAGTTGTGTATGCATTGTAAGTTGTACAATGTGTTTTATGGGTTGTACACCCTCTTTTTTCTTTTCTTTTTATTTTTTTAATCTTCAACCTTTTATTTTAACTCATTACTTTTACATCATTTATAATTTAGTCTTAATATAATATTTACTTTCAAGTTTGGTCACCTATACTTTTCATATTTTACAAATTTTTCGTTTTACATTTCGGTCCAAATTTTACTAGTTAACACGCCGAGCGTTCATGTGTTATTCAACGTTTTTTCTTTTTCAGTTTAACATCCTGTCATAATGCATTGATCCTAGATTGATTTACTTATTGTTTTATATGTTTTAGGTTTTGCTAGCGTCACCGCGTGTTTCAACATTTTTACGTCTACTTTCATTCGATTTATTTTTTACGTATTTTTTTATTTTTTCGGTGTTGGTGGTCACCGGTGGTGGTGTGTCATTAGTGTTACTTGACACGTTTTTACGCTCCCGCTGCAACGCAGGGGACTAATTACTAGTTATCTACTAAAAATAAAAAAATAGTATCTTCAATCAATTATCGCAAACCACCCCGCGGTCAACTAGGGTTGGCAATAAGACGGCTTTGGGACGAGTATGGATAATCCCAACCCCATCTTCAATGTATGAATTTTGAAATAGAAGCTACATTGATCAAAATGATTAATTAATTTCTTGTAATCGATCGAATTGCCTTACCGAAAACCACTTGTTCAATGGTGAGTTAGCGATCTCATTGTTGCTCACATAAAAATAAAGATTGAGTTAGTTATATGAAGGTCCCTATGCTTAGATCAGTTTTTGATTTCGGTGTCCAGGTTTGAAAAAATTACAAGGTCGGTCCAAAAGTTTGTTAAACCTTGAATGGGGCGTTAACTTATAAAAAAAACTAAGCTAACCTTACAATAAAACTAAACATGAATATAAAGTACCCACTGTTCCACGAACGTCTCCCCTCTCCTTGACACCAATGATCCCCAACCATCGCTGCCACGCCGCCAGCCTCCTCCACCAGAAAGCCACCAATTGCCGCCATGTTATCAATCGGAAAAAACCTCCAAAAGAAAACCACTGATCACCCCACTGTAAAAATCGATTGATGACACCACCCTGAATTGAATCAGCTGCAACCATTAACTGAATAGATCTCCCCCATCGTAGATTGAATCAGCCTACACCACCATCGATTAAATCACCTTGCACAGTTGTGGTCGGTCAAAATATATATTAAAGAGTACCTAATCACCCTTAATAGTAAAGGGTAAGCAGGGTGTCGAATCCACAGGGAATCACAGGAAAGTGCTATTAACGATTAAACTAAAAGAATTAAACATTGAAAAAGGAAATTGCTTGATTAATTGAATTGGGAATTAATTAATTTAACGAAATAAAGTTTAAGTTTTTAACAATCTTGATTGAAAAGCAATCCACTTCAGGATTCAGGTTTGGCAAAGTTACAATCTTTCTTAAATGAACCCTAATGAGAAGCCATTAATGGTGACCTATACATGATATGATTTACGTGATAATTATGGATTAAAGTTTAAAGGACTTTATTCACACAATTACCAATTTGAATCATGAAACCCTAAGTCTAATAATTACTCACACAATGATTAAAAACAACCAAAGTTAAAGAATATCAAAATTAGGTTATCATAGTTAAACCGTTTAACGAATCAAATCATAAATTGAATCCAAAAGAACTTAAAAGGTTCAAGATTCAATCCCAATCTAGGTTACAAACGAAGAAAAACTAGAACTTGCACAAACCCGTCCCCCGAAGTGAATCACAATGGATTTAGCCTTGCATCTTCATCGATTCTTCAACAAAAACGTAATTGATCATGTAATTCGGATGAAATCGACGTTCTTGATGTTAGAAGAGCTTGAGAAGGATCCCTTCTTGCCAAATTTCGTCCAAGATTGCTGTGTGTAAAGTTTTTTTTCGAATTAGGGTTTTGTTTCTTTTAAATCCCTTCAAAATAGGCTCCATCTCAACAAAAACCCGGACCCCGGCGTCGGTGGCGCCTATGGAGGCGTCAGTGGCGCCACCTTCCTGTGCAATCTTGATTTTCATGTGTAGTTTTTCGAGACCTTTCCGTTGATAGGTTATGGGTCCCGTAACTCAATTCCTAGCTCAAGTTATGCTCGTTTTAAAATACCGTTGCCGTACAACTTCGGTTTATCATATCTGGACTTCTTGAGCTCCGATTCTCGTCTCGTTTCTTCCAATTTCGTCGTATTCTTCACGTTTAACCTACAACCACAAAATAATCCCAAAAGTAACTCTAATTCTCATAAATTTACATGTAAACCATGAAAATAAAGCCGTTAAACATTGAACTTTCACCACCCGATCACAATCCCCACACTTACCTTTTGCTTGTCCTCAAGCAAAGCTCAATTTTAGTTTATAAAACCATCATTGAAAATATACATCACTAGTCACTTTTTAAAAATCAATTAAGGTCCAAGGTCATGCCCTTATATATAAGATTTATATCATTCAATAAATTTACATTCTAGCAAGTCAATTATATACAAAATAAGACATCACCCAACTAAGATTAACATGACTTTGATTTTTAGTCTCATGTGCACACCCCTCACAATAATTCACTCTTCTCGGTTTATATATGGACTAGTAAAATATGTACTAGTGTAATCACTCA
Organism: Flaveria ramosissima; assembly: GCA_025215565.1. Taxonomy (NCBI): domain Eukaryota; kingdom Viridiplantae; phylum Streptophyta; class Magnoliopsida; order Asterales; family Asteraceae; genus Flaveria; species Flaveria ramosissima. The sequence continues at coordinate 7,993 of JACVEC010000245.1, read as the reverse complement.
ATAACCAATATACCATCGTGTCCACATAAGCTTGTATAGCAATCACACCTCTACCATTTGCATAGATCTTGCACACATCTAAAGGACTTACGGGTTTTTGGGCTTAGGTACGGGTAGGAAATTTTTGGCTTTTAAAAGTGACTACCACAACCATAGATATAAACCAAATCGTTAAGCCATCCTTATCAACTTGACTTACAGAGCTAAATCACTTTGATCCTTTTTGAACAATACTTTTTCTCAATTTTTTTTTTCATTTTTTTTCACTATTTTTTTTCAACTTTTTATAAACTTGACTTCAGGCGCTCTTTTACTTTGAACGGCTTAACAATCGGTTATCAACTAAAAACTTAGGCTTTATGCATCGGTTTTAACAAACGAATGGCTTAAGGCTCAACATGGCTACTAAAGGCTAGGATGGATAACAATAACAAACGATAATAAGTAAATGGGTTCCTAAATTGCCTTTGTCATTTATGTGCAAACATCTTGCTTATGGTCTTGGTATGCATCAAACAATACAAGTTCTGTAACAAACGTAGTATATGGCCTACTCTCAACAAATGAATACATAATTGTGTTTTAAGTAATAGGCTCAATTTCTCACCAAGTAGGAATTTAGGCTACCGATATGCACATGAATTTATTATATCAAAATCTTGTTAACACTAACCAGACATCCGTCACATTTTCTAAAACGACCCGCTAGAAATACTTTATCTCCCAACTTATAGAATATGACCATGACCTAGGATCTACATCAATCTTTTAATAAACAACAAGTGACTTATATTGAAAAATCTGATTTCATAAACACGCTAAACTTTACTAGAAAACTTTTACAAAAATTAAAGCTTGACGGGATGTTAATTTTTTTTTTGTTAATTCTCCATAACTCCCCTCATCCCCACACTTAAGATGTACATTGCCCCCAATGTACTAACTAAATGTTACTATTAGTGTGAGAACAAGAGAATTTTAAAATCAAATCCAATCTTATCACATTCTCAAATCATTTACAATCAGTCGGGGACTCACCATTAATAACCAAAAATTAAAACTAACTACAAATTAACTATTTTTAACAATTAATAAGGGAAACGAATGCACCTGGTTATATGTTTATGGCAAGATCTTAATTGTACTAGTGATCTTCAACGTCTCGTCCACTAATCTACAAAACATACTAAACCCCGTGTAGAACCGAAGTTCTCACTTCATGATTAGCACCTTACATTTAAATCAATAATGCATCCACTTCCCCACACTTAAAGTATTGCATTGTCTTCAATGCATCTTTTAAGTGAAAATTTGATTTAAAATAGTTAACTTTTTTAATAAATAGAAAAAAAATCATTTTGATAAACGTCCTAAACTCACTTTCGTAGGAATCACGGTTGCATTTAGCATATGCAACAAGCCTTTTAAACCATCCGATAGACCCGGGTGGACGAGTGTAGTCTCGTGAGGGTTTCTAGTGAACACACCCACAAAGTTCTTAAAGTAAACTAAAATTATAAATAAATAAATAAAAAATCAATAAAAAAACAAAATGCCTTGGGTTGCCTCCCAAGTAGCGCTAAGTTTTAGGTATTCAGCCAGACCGTACCTGATATTTGTTATGGTGGCTTAAGTGCACATTTGCCTACCGAATTCCCGATAAACGCTCGGTAGTTGACATGCCAGTTTCGTAGTTGCTTTCCAATAATCGGCAAGTCAATTGAATATTTGGTGCGGAGCCATTTTATGATGATTTTTCCAATGTCTTGTAATGTCACCTTCTTTTTCTTTGTCCTCAAACCCTCTTCTCCAACTTTGTTTGTTGGAATGATAAGCACGGGAGAAGGATCAGGATAACTTTGGATTATTTTAGGCTTTGGCTCATCTAAAGGTGTTATGTCTTCTATCAACTTTAAGCATACATGTTCCTGCTCTTGAAGTTCTGTAACCTCTTCAAACACATCACTATCAATCACGGTATCCTTATCCAACTCAAATCGCTCTTGTCTTAGTTGAGCCATATCCTCAACCAGTTGGCCAACTTGCTTAACCAATACCTTGAGTGTTTTATCTCTTTCTTTGTCTTCTTTTTTCATTTCTATCAACATGTTCAAGATTTCATCATGGTTAGAGTTCATCGAACCTTGGCGCTTCTCGTATAACACTTGAGAATATTCAGGATAGTAGTCATCATCCTCCTCTTGGTAACTTGATAAATTTGACATCTTGGGTTCATAGTGGTTGACATCCCATTGTTTAGCATATTTGTATTCTATGTTTGGATGAGAATATTCTTGATAATTTGCTAGTGGAGGTGCTTCATAGTGTGGATAATATGAGTGTGTTTCTTCATATTCATAGTTTGCCCTCACATATCCCATTTGTCGCCTGTATTCAGAACATCTTCTTTCTATGTTTCCATATTTTCTCTCAAACTTTGGACAATCTTGAACCCAATGATAAAGGCTTCCGCAACACATACATGGATCATTATCCCAGTCGCAATCCATGATAATATCAAAATTCTTGAGATTAAACTAAGCATGCAAAGAAACTACCTGCAAACAAGAAGGAGATACCACGCGTAATTCCGAACGACAAAAAGAACAACTAAACTAAAACAAAACAAGAAAAAGAAAATCTTTTTGTTTTTTTTATGGATTTGTAAGAAAACAAATAACTATTACTAACACTAAGCGCAACGATTCCCCGGCAACGGCGCCATTTTGATCGATGTCGTGTGGTCGGTCAAAATATATATTAAAGAGTACCTAATCACCCTTAATAGTAAAGGGTAAGTAGGGTGTCGAATCCACAGGGAATCACAGGAAAGTGCTATTAACGATTAAACTAAAAGAATTAAACATTGAAAAAGGAAATTGCTTGATTAATTGAATTGGGAATTAATTAATTTAACGAAATAAAGTTTAAGTTTTTAACAATCTTGATTGAAAAGCAATCCACTTCAGGATTCAGGTTTGGCAAAGTTACAATCTTTCTTAAATGAACCCTAATGAGAAGCCATTAATGGTGACCTATACATGATATGATTTACGTGATAATTATGGATTAAAGTTTAAAGGACTTTATTCACACAATTACCAATTTGAATCATGAAACCCTAAGTCTAATAATTACTCACACAATGATTAAAAACAACCAAAGTTAAAGAATATCAAAATTAGGTTATCATAGTTAAACCGTTTAACGAATCAAATCATAAATTGAATCCAAAAGAACTTAAAAGGTTCAAGATTCAATCCCAATCTAGGTTACAAACGAAGAAAAACTAGAACTTGCACAAACCCGTCCCCCGAAGTGAATCACAATGGATTTAGCCTTGCATCTTCATCGATTCTTCAACAAAAACGTAATTGATCATGTAATTCGGATGAAATCGACGTTCTTGATGTTAGAAGAGCTTGAGAAGGATCCCTTCTTGCCAAATTTCGTCCAAGATTGCTGTGTGTAAAGTTTTTTTTCGAATTAGGGTTTTGTTTCTTTTAAATCCCTTCAAAATAGGCTCCATCTCAACAAAAACCCGGACCCCGGCGTCGGTGGCGCCTATGGAGGCGTCAGTGGCGCCACCTTCCTGTGCAATCTTGATTTTCATGTGTAGTTTTTCGAGACCTTTCCGTTGATAGGTTATGGGTCCCGTAACTCAATTCCTAGCTCAAGTTATGCTCGTTTTAAAATACCGTTGCCGTACAACTTCGGTTTATCATATCTGGACTTCTTGAGCTCCGATTCTCGTCTCGTTTCTTCCAATTTCGTCGTATTCTTCACGTTTAACCTACAACCACAAAATAATCCCAAAAGTAACTCTAATTCTCATAAATTTACATGTAAACCATGAAAATAAAGCCGTTAAACATTGAACTTTCACCACCCGATCAACAGTTGGTGATGAACTCAAGAATTGTGAGAAACTAATCAATTAAATCAACATGTTTCAAGTGGTCTGGTGAGGTGGTCAAGAAAGAGTGTTGGTTGATGAAGTTGTGTGATGCGATGTGGATGTCCGGTGACGAGTTGAAAGGTGGGTGGTGGTTGGCAGAACCATGATAGCGATGATACGCTGGACAGAAATAAGAGGGGTGGTGGTGGGCCTCAATACTTCCACTATGATAATATAGTTTGTATTTTTTATAATTAATATATATATATATATATATATATATAATATATATATATATAATATATATATAATATATATATATATATACACACACACACACTCAAATTTAATTTTCAAGCGGGTAGGTTGGGCCCACACCACATATAATTAATTGATAATTAAATTAGTTTTAAATTTTAAATAAGGGGCATTTTAGTCATGTAATTAGCCCTTACAGATTTAGGGGCATTTTAATCCGGTTAGCATGTTTGATGTGCGTAAAACTCGAGCTGACCGGGTCAAAACATCTTACCCAGACTTAAAATTTCATAATTCTGACCCAACCCCCAACACCCCTGCACCCTCGCTTATTCTCCTTCCCTTTCACTGCGCCGCTCTAGTTGCACCGCATCCCATCTCCGGCGGCTTCGCCTGCGCCGGTCTCCCCCACCGTGTGACCCCCTCCTCTGCCGATCCCCCCACCCGCGGTTTCTCATCCACCTGTGGCTTTGCCTCCACTCGAGTGGTATGCATCAACTATAATTTCTCTTTCTCTCTAAGAATTTTTATGGGTGTAGAGGTGTATGTGGTATGCATATAAGGGTTTTCATGAAATGCTTGTGTATATTTTATGTCTGATTATTACTTTTTTTGAATGATGAAATGCTTGTGGTATGTATATATGTGATATGTATATAAGGTGCTTTTATTGATTACACAACACCAGTTAAATTCAAACTCGTCAGAATTACGGGACAATATGATTTTTTTATCATTCAGCAGAATCAGAGGCTGGTTGGCAGCCTCTTAATCATCCTCTTAATGGTTTAGATGTCTGAATAGTTCAACACTTAATGGTTCAGATTGTTTGTTTCGCGAGTAGATGTCTGAATGGTTTAGACATTTGCCTTTGAATGATTAAGCATTATACTAATGTTGAATGGTTAAGAGGTCTAATGCTGAATGGTTAAGACATCTTATCTGAATTGGTCAGACATTTGCATTTGAATAGTTAAATCGATATACTCAATCTTAATGGTTTAGACCTCTTAATGGTTAGCACTTAATGGTTCAGACCTCTTATTGGTTCAATACTTAATCATCCAGAAGTTGTCAAACTGCCCCTCAGTCAGATACAGAATCAAATAGTCAAGTTTCAGTCAGATGCAGACTCAGTCAGAAAGTATAACTAGGTCAGCTTCTGACTTAGTCAGATCCTACTGAGTCAGCAGTAATCAAACAACCCCTTAATCTTATTTTACATCACCTTTCAATTCTTAATTTTAAAGCATTCAATTTTAAAGTGATTTAATGGTGTACATATATGGTATTCAAAATTTATCAAGGGATTGTTGAGAACAATTGTGTTTGAGTTGTAACGAGAAAAAGAACTCACTCATTGCGACAGGACCATATGTGTATGCACGTTGTGGCTAAACGTTAACGTATGATCACTTAGGAGATAAGAAAAAGTAATTTTGAATGAAAAAAATAAGAAGTTTAAAAGGAAAAAACTGAGCGTTATCTCCTGCACGTTTTGAAGGTAACATTTAAATGAGAAAGTCATTACAAAAGTCAGTAACAAAGAAAAAGAATTTAAAGAAAAAAAAATATAAGTTATATTTAAGTAAAAAAAATAGTTTACACCTTCCGTGACGTGAACCCGCATCCATGGCAAGTAAGCAAATGCACTAAAAAAACAATGATGATTTAATCCTTCAAAGAAATTACTTGATTGATATTGTAAAGAGATAAAAAAAACCACCAACATTTACAAATAGGTATATATATAATTAAGTTCGGACATTGAATTTTGTTGGGTGTTTTTGTGTATAACAATTGATACTCGTAAAGAAAAGGAAGGTTAAAGCAAAAAGCGATGAATCAACATTCTAATAATATGTGTGAATGAACAAAACAATTGATAGATAAGAAGAAGCTAAATAACAAACAAGTATAGAGTAATTAACCACACCTCAATTATCTATTTGGGAAAACCGTGGTTTCTTGGTTGGCTTTGTGATAGAGAGAGAGAGAGGGAGAGGCGAGAGACTAAAGAGATCGATGATTTATGTAATTTACTCTTGTTCTTATTATAATTAATAATAGTTATAGTTATAATAGTTATGAATTTACATTGTTCTAAAGTGACTATCCGTGGGTTGGTTGGGGGAAATATGCGTCAGCTGAATTTGACATACATACCACATATCACATATGAGAAGGAGACATATATTTTTATAAGCTTGTGTTTCTTTTTTCTAAATCGGTTGTTTTTATATTATCAAATAATGCGTGCGGGCACATTATAACAAAACTAAATTGTCCTTTAATTTTTACATGTTACGACAACACAACGTAATTTTCTGTTTTTGTCTTCATCTCTTCTAGTTTACAGCATCCATAATTATATTATAATTATATTTAAAACCAGCATATTACATTTTCATTTGATTTATAGGGAAGGGTTTATATAAAAGGGTAGGGTAGGTTTATACTAAAAATAATGTTTAATTTCAAAAATTTAAAAATGATTGTGGGCTTGACACGTGTTCTTTTATTGTTTTAAAGAGATGAGTATTTTAGTCATTGTGACATATACATCACAGCATATTGTGTCTTATACGTTCATTGTGTCAAATATCAGTGTATTGTTTCATATATTTTACATCATTTGTAATGTGTATTAATCATTGTGTTTTAGGTTTTAGATTATTTTGTGTTATTTTTGTCATTATTTTTATATATTATAAACTTGTTATCTAACATTATGTTTCACAATTAGAAGACACAACAATATACTTTCATTAATATAGTTTTCAAAACTTATAGTATTGAAGATAACACAAAGTATTATTTTTGTTATTGTTTTTTAATAGATTGTATAAACTTGTTATTACTCATTGTGTTTATAGAAATACCACAATGATTTATTTTATCAGTTATATTTTAAAACTCATATTATTCAAGATAACACAATGATGATCAAAAGACACAATGAGACATTGTGTTAATTTGTCATTTTTTTAATGTATTAAATTAATTAGTTGTTAATTTATTATTGTATTTTACATATCAGAGATACACAACAATGTTATTCCTTCATTATATTTTTAATATTGATCATTAAAAAAATACAATACTATTCAAAATTAACACAATAACCAACAAAAAGACACAATAAATAGCACTAAAGACACAATTACGAGATATGAGCTTAAAACGTCAAATTTTTTTTATCTTTTATATAACAATACTCTGCTCGTTTTAAAGATTAAAAATAATTGTTTTTATGGTGTAATTTTTATTAAAAAAATAATGTCGTATATAAAAAGTTATGAACGTTTTAAAAAATTGGAGAACTTGTAAAAACGTCAACAAAAGTGGTTATTCCTAAAATACCCTTCTAACAATTTTTTTCCTATAATTTAATCTCAACCATTGATAAAGTGTATGATTAAAATCTACGGGAGGAAAAAAAACTTCTAGGAATGTTCACATCAAATTAAACGGCTAAAGTCTTTGGTGCTGGACATAGACTAATGGATGTAGGTTAACTTCTAATACGAAGATCTCTTGGTCTTGGCTTAATAATAATTGAGTATTGTGTTTAGATTTTAGTTTTGTCTCCGAGTTGATTATTACAAAGTTTTAGATATCTTTGAAAATATGTTTTGATTATTAATATATAATTTTAATGTTTATTGTTTAATTTATTTTAATCATGTATCACATGTGTCGTTAGGTTGACTGACTGTAAAGTCTGTTAAAGGTTAAGGATGATGCTACTTTTAATGTATTTGGCATGCTTGACATAGAACAAAGATTACAGAAGCAAAAACTTTGTACAATCAGTGGATGTGTCTTTGTTGTAGT
>JACVEC010000244.1:107500-132015 GCA_025215565.1 Flaveria ramosissima | reverse complement strand
AAAAGGAGATTAAGAATCATTTATTTGATTTGAGTTTTTCATATTGTAAGCACAAAGAATTAAATAACATAACTACCCCTCCGCCTAACGACATACAAGTACACATGTCGAGCTCTTTCCTACACTTCTTATAAACTTCATTTGATCTAGATTACATATAATTTTGGTTTGAAATGTTGGGTGTTACACCTAAAAAGCCAAGCTAGCTTGATATGTTGTGTATCCACCGTTGATGTAACCGCACAAACCATAAATATAACGCGTGGAATGCAGTCACACATTTCATTTCATGACCTTCATGGTCAAATGTTTATAGCCTTCAATGATTTACAAAATCACTACACTATTCAAGTTAGGGATTGAAGTTGTAAATCCTTTTTATCCATGCATGCAAGAATCAATATAATCAAAAACATTAAAGATCGATTAATTTCAGCTGATCACCACTAATATGCAATTGTGCAATGCATTATGGTTGCATTGTACGAAGAGCCACTCAAATTGCATATTATTGAAAAGCCAAATTTGAATGCCTGATATCGTGAGACATGATATCAATCTTGAATGAATAAGTGGTACATTGAACCTCATTGCATGTACGTTACAACCAAACGAACTCCAATGTCTGTTGATACCATTCAACCAAAAGATCCTCAGATCCTTTGGCTCTTCTAACAATAATATTGTACTAAATTGTACTTTGGCATCATTAATTAGGATGTTGCCACTATTCCATTAATTATAATTATCATTTTTCAGTTTCTTGTATAATACTCAAAATAATATAGACATGATTATTCATTTATTTGTGACTTAATTACATAATGTAGTGAATTATAGAAGGAACGATATATATACATGCTTATATTTTATATTTTTTTTCTCATTTTTTATATTTATATTGTTTCTCTGGTCTTAGGTATAATCCTTGTTTGATACGTTAGTTATATAAGAATCTTTATCTTGCGCATTGGTAATAAAAGAAAAGTATTAAGTATAATAAATAGGGAACACCGGAACAATTCATAAAGATTCGACTCTAGTTTTGATGTCCTCAGCTCATGAAGTTTATTATTTAACTTACAAGGATATTATTAGTATCTTGCATCGATTAATAAAGATAATATAATATATCTAAAAACTAATAATTTCAGTTTGCCAAAAACAATATGTATTTCCTAGTCAAGAAGTTGGGGACATTTTCAAGGTTTTATGCGACATGTTCATTTTTTGTAGCATAAAAGTTTATAATCTGATGATCGTACTTAATTTATTTAAAAAATCGCTTAAACAATAACAAAAAGTAATCAATAAATATAGAAAAGATTTAAGTTATTAGTAAGGAAAAGTTAGATTGTTTTCATTATAGTTACTTATTTATACATTCTATTTAGGAGTTGTAATTCTTATTGACTTGGATATCTCTTTAAAACACGTGAAAAACATTTTTAAGTTTAAATAATTAGTTAGTAATCACATTATTTCAATTAGATAGCAGAAAATAAGAACAAGTTATTGGCTTCTATTATGAAAACATACAAATTAAACTAAAGTATTTCTTAGTAGGGGTATCTAACACAAAATATATCAGTAGGTCTTTAGTAGTAACTCTATCTTAGATGTGATAAATTTCATTTAATTAAAAGGTCATTTATTAATTGCTATTGATACTTTAGTTGCTCTTGATCTATATTAATAATGGTTGTTGAGTTGTTGCTATTGATGGTTGATCCTTACTGTTCATTTTTTTTATTGATCAGATCATTAGTTTTAACTGGTATTAGGTTCTACCGATCACACTTTCAACTTATGATTGATTTAGGCCCCTAGCAAGGGCTACCCTGTTGGACCACTAGGGGTGTTACCCCTTAGACCTAGCAACAGAGGCACTAGCCCCTCGTCATGAGGGTGTGTCCTAATCGAAACCCCATGGTCAAAAGAGTTCAGTACCTAGAACCATCAGGTTTAATATAATAGAAATGATAATAGTTTATAGAAGTTTACATTTTACATCTTTTAACATTTAACAATATTTATAATGATTTCTTTTTCTTTTCTATTAATAAATTTAACTAACCTAAATGGATTTCATAACTTTAAAATCACTAACAATAAATAGTGATTGATCCGCTATATGATATTTATCGTTATCTACCTACAACTAAAAAATCATGCAAGATTCAGACACAATATTTTGAAAAAAATTATTTAACATCTTAAGTAATAAATATATAAAACTTAAATTACTTATTTAATTTTCATTAATTATATGTTTTGCGGTTAAATGAACATTATATTTAAATAATGGGAGGAATGATATGATAAAACATACATGATGATCCGCTCTTCTCTTCATATTTATGTCGGGATCAAACTTCTATACTTTATATATGATGCAGTTATTTGGGTTCTTAACTGTTCATGAATCTAATTAAACTATCCTTATTATGTTTCATTCTTGTCCCCCTTTCTATACACACCATTTCTTCTGTGTTCAACATATGTTTCCTTGATTTCCACATATATATATAACTGATCATTTGTCTTCAGTTTTCAATATAATAATTCTATGATCATTAGTGTTCCACTAAGTCAACCATATTGGTACAACTTGTTTCATTTCTTCTATTTTCAACTTGTCTCAAGTCCATTTGATTTAACGCATCAAGACTGGTTTTTAGACACTTTATTGTGTTATTATTGAAAAGTTCTGTTTTTACACGAAAATATCACATGTTTATGAGATCAATCATGAGAAAAACATAAATAATTGGACATCACATGGTTTTGAAACAAGTTGTTAATACAAAATTATTAATGTATATTAACATAATAACATGCTATAATTTACAACCATGCATGGAAAATCAAAATACTCTAATGTACGTCCTTTCAAACTCTAGCTCGTACTTGTATATTTAAAATGAAAACTACTTGAGTTATATATTGTTTTCTAAAACTACAATATCCACCACTAAAACCCCCATAATATATAAAAATTGAAAAGAAAAACTAATTATCTGGGTTATTAACTTAGGATTTTAAATTGACCCTCGCAAGTTTAATCTTTTCTTTTTATTTTCTTAATTTGTATTTAAATATATTCTAGTTGTTTTTAAAATATTTAACGTATTTTTTTTAACATTCTTACATATTTTATTATATACTAAATTGTATTTAACGTAAAATATTGTCTAGTCTCTGATTTAGTCAATATTTTATTTGTACTAACTAATTGGGAACGTTTCGTCACGGGGTATTATCTTAATTAACGTTTCATGAGTTTAAATTGTTAAACATTCAGATGGAATTCCATATTTTATGTAATTTTTTTTTTTTTTTTTGAGTTTCGCATAGGTTTTTCTTATCAATCTATTTTTATATAATTCTTTTTTTTATAAACATATATGTAACACTGTAATGTATAGAACATTTTGATATATTAAGATATATTTTGTTTACTTTCTATTCACGTTTACTAAAATATTCCAACATAAAACAAACGTATCATTGTCAAATATACAACAAAATACATAAAGATTTGCATGCGTTATAGTCCCATCTCATTTTGTATAGATTTTAGTTCATGTTTTACATTTATGTATTAGCATAAAAGTATGAGTATCTATATGTGTGTATAACTAATTAAATATTTTTATATGTAATATCTTATACCAATAAATTAAATAAGAGTTTAAAAATGTATTTTTAATAATATATACAGACTAGAACATGTATCTATTTGATACGTTATTAATTTTTATATTTAATCTTTGAAGAACCCTATCATAAACCACCATGGGAGGCCTGAGGGTGGGCGAGGTGGGCGATCGTCCAGGCCCCAATCTCATTAGTGGACCCGGAATTTAAAAATAAATTATATTATATATTATGTATGTATGTTAACACAACTGTAGATTATTAACAAACTAATCAACAATCCAATAGCAATTTAATTATCTTGATCATTGAAAATTAGGATCCGTTAACATTTAATTTGTTTAGTCGATCCAATCTAAACTCAATTCAAAACCCTATGACGTTTTACTTTTACGATTCGGTTAAGTAAGTAAATTAGATTATTTTACTTCAATATTTTTATTTTATGGTAAAACAATTATTATCGTATTATAGATTTTTAATATATTGTTTTGACATTATATTATAGGGCCTATTTTTTCTTTCTCGCTCAGGGCCTAAAATTTCGAATACTCTCGGGACCAGCCCTGTAAACCACCTAGCTATATAAGAGAAAACAAATAACTGAAACAAGCAATATAAAAACGTACCACCACCGTCTTAATTTTTTCGTCCATTAAAAGCGGTAAACACAATCATGTTTAACTGCATAAAGCAATATATATACAACTTTAAAAATGAAAAATATGAAATGAGGATTTTTATTTTGTTATGTGTGGGGTGCGTGGGGGTGGGGGTGGGGGTTTGTTGTACAATGTATGAACACTGAAATAATATCCTTAAATAATTGGACTATACTACCCTTTCCCTATGTTTATAAGAAGGGGGCTTTGGCCCTTTACTTAATATCACCATCCTCCACTGTAAATTAATATTTCTTGAAGCAAATAGATATGGGAAGTGATGATGCAAAGAGAAGGTCACAAAGCAAAAGGCTTGGCAAGTTTCTTAAGGAACAAAGGGGAAGGCTTTACATCATCAAGAGATGTGTGGTTATGCTACTTTGTTGGCATGACTAGATATTCACCCGTCTTTATTTGTCGCGAATTGCTCGAAGGAGCATATGAGAATTGAAGCAATTCAATCTCAAACTCAAGGCTGAAGTGAAAATAATTAAGTTACTGTTTTGATTAACATGTAGATTTTGTAGACGCTTAGGTTAATGTGGGAATGCTGACCATGTTGAATGTAAACATGTGTCGAATTTTGTAGCAATCTTGGTTTAATATAATGAACTGAACCATGATGTTTGGCTAAATGAACGTTAAATTATGACTTGAATTACACCAATCAATTTTAAGTTTATTAAGTGATTATAGGCTACAAACTTGTGTTTAGACACTTCAATGTGGAGAAAAAGAAATGTAGAGAGATGATTATATTTTACGTAAGACTAATCAACTAAATTTGTAGAGTTCATCACTTCACATTGACTTGTTTGTAGTTGTGCTAATTCACTAGATTACTTATTAAAATAGTTTCAAAGTTGATTATAATGTATCAATTGTAAATTGATCAGAAAATGAAGAGTTAATCCAACGACTAAGAAGTAAGGTTACAATAGAACCCATGCACATGAGATGATATGCAATTTTATGAATATATAATACATCGAGTTATGAGAGATTATTGATTCTATAACATACTAAGGCATGTCTAATTTGTCAACAACTAGTCTCATATCTATGTCTACTAATATCAAGAAGCCGTTGTAATTTCTTTCTGATCCAAACTTTGATTGAAGTAACCTTTAAAGAAAAACGTACCAACACATGGGGCAGCAACTTATCAATCTTTTTTATTTTTCTTTTCACGCTACTAGAAGACTGAATATCACTGATAGATACCATACAAATGGATGCATCTTCACCAAGGACTTATGCTTAAACGCAAAAAGCCTCTATTTGTATGGCATAACCATATTATTTGACTATATAACTATAAACACAAACTGTAGGTTTTATAACTATTAGAAAAGCCATTAAATATTAAGAAAACTTAGGCTAACACAAACACCAAAATAGACCATTTTGATCAATAATTATAAAATGGACATCATTTTCAGCCTTTAGCCATTTAAGAAATCTGCCAATCAAAGGTTTTACTTTGGACTAGCCTGCTAATTAAGCAGGCTAATTAAAGGTTTAGCCAGACTAATTTAGGTGATGAGTCACTAGTCGATATGTCAACCTCATCTTGTAGACTAATTAGCCGATAAGTCTATTAGATATACATGCTAAGCCGATAACTCCACTCCAGGCTAAGCCGGCTTAATTATATGTCAATTTAAAAAAAGAAAATATTGCTCAAACCAACCTGCCCGGCCATTTTACTATTGTCCCTATACTTTTTGGGATACTAACTTTTCGTCAATTGATAATGGAAACATCAAACACGCAATGCCTTATAGTTTTACAAACCTTAAAGTGTGATCACTGGCCGCAAGAATGGTATAACTGGTGCATATGTTAGAAGAGGAAAAACAAAGCTAAAAGAAGCAAGTGTTGGGATATGTTAAGTCTAGAAATTAATTCAATCCAATATGTTACTTCATAAATCGTATGATTTTTTTCCCATACCAATATCAATCTTGGGAATGGCACCATTTTATTTGATGGTTTTAAGTTCGGTACATGAATAGCTAGACTTTGAATCCTTCTCTCTAGTTTTAGTATTTTTGTTAAGTTTTATGTGTTTCATGTTGAAAAAAAAAAACTTAAATGAGTTTTTTTTTAATTTTGACGTAAATAATAAAATTAACCATTGTTAATATATATATATATATATATATATATATATATAATATATATATATATATATATATCTATATATATATATGTGTGTGTGTGTGTGTGTGTGTGTGTGATGTATGTATGTTTGTATGTATGTATGTATATTATCATGTATATGTTAGCTTTTATGTTTGCATTCTATATTGTGAGAGCATCATTATCAATATAACATTTTGAAATAGAGTTAAGAATAACTGAGATATTGACAGTTGAAGTTTAGTATTAGAAAATCTTAAAAATAAAATTCTAAATGTACTTGAAAAGATTGCTTTTCAAGTTATGGTTTATGAAGAATGGGTGTTTTAACTCATGTGTGTTTTATATTCATTATTTATGGAGAATTAATGGGAGAATATGTGCTTTTCGGAGAGAAATTTAAAATTTTTAAACAAAGTTAATATAAAAACATAAATAAAAACACTTCTCAATGAAAAACTACCATGCATATTATGTGGCGTTTTTATGTTGTTAAAAAGACTTATCAACAAAAAATTTATATAAGACAAAAGCAAAACTTAACACATGCGTTGCATTTCATTTTTTAAATTACCATGTCTTGAAATACCACCACTGATCCCGTGTTGGAATTTTTTTTCGTTTAGTAGTTATATTAATATTTTCCTACAAATAATACTCTCTTGATTTGATTTTTTTACTTAAGCCTTTATAGTAATTGATAAAAAACAAAGGTTATTGGATTTTAATAATCACAACTTTATTTATTGGCCATGAATAATCTCAACTCAGAAAATGTATAAATACTTCTAACTTTAAACTTATTTTCCTCCAATGATCCCTTCCTAACTGAGAGTTAATCACCGTTAGTTTTTTTTATGAAATGAGGTCAACTATGAGCCATTTCTCAACTCCAGCACCGTCTAGTCTCAATTAGGTTCATTTTCCATTGTAACCTCCATCATCACCTGAAATCTACCTCCAACGAGTTCGGTGGTTCAAATTAGGAGGTGGAGATTGACGGGTCTTTGGGTGCGGAAGTTTCAAATTGACGAACCTGATGATAAATTTCAACTTTCTATTTAGTGTTTTGGCCACAAAAACAGTCCACGTCATAAAACAGCGAACGAGGTTAACTCTCAATTAGTAAGGGATTGTGGGAGGAAAATAAACGTAAAGTTAGTAGTATCTGTAAACATTTACTGAGTTGGGTTAATCCGCCCAATAAATGAAATTTGAATTATTAAAATCCAATAAGCCAAAACAAATTAAACCTTTTTTGTTTATTTTAAAATAAATTTCACCCTAAAGTTATAAACTCAAACTTAATGCACATAGTTTTATTATAACTAGGATTGACACTCGCGCGTTGCTGCGGTTGTCTTCTTTTTCCACGCATTGAAAACGATATTCGTTGCGCGGGTGTCTTCTCCACACATTGAAAACGATATTCGTTTACATAAAAGAGCAAAAGTTCATTGATGCGTTTTGGTATCTATAAATGGCTACAAACATATGATTCTTTAGCTTGAAAAAACTAAATTAAGTTGATGGCAACTACATTGGGTAAGTCTAAATGGTCATTGAGGTTCAACTTACAGCAAAAATATTGCACATTCAATAGTGTTGTGCAGTATTTTGTGTATGGATTTCAAACACAAAAATGCATAATAGTTAGTGATATAATCTATAACTTTCTTGAAATTTTGCTACATAAATGCATATACCTCTAAGAAGGTAAACCAAGCTAATTACCCAAACAAAATACTGTTGCTAGAACAAAAATTGGTGACCTACATATTACATAACCTCTGCATCTCCTTTTAAGGGCATTGAAATTGTGGTTTATCTTTCCAATCATTTAAAGAAGATTCGTAGCAACATAATCAATTGCCAAACTCAATCCGAACAACACAAGCTGAACTAAAGCTATAGGCACCCACTCAAGCACTTAGATGTATGGTTCCTAAAAGGACCCACTTTGGTCGACCCGTGAACCTCGAACCAATTTGACCTAATAAACCCATAACAGTTTTGATCGGAATCATACAGGGGTATAATATCTAGGGTTAAATCAACCATATTTGTTGTAAGAGGGTGAATCGCCACTTACCATGTTCATATACCCTTCTGATTAACCCTAATTAAGACGCTTCCCTCTACCACCATTATCATCAAAGGCTCCACCGCTGTCTAAACCCAGAAGGACCATCGTCACCGCGAGTCAAGCCACCGCCTATGTGTGAAATGAGAAAAAGTTAGCTTTTTAGTGTGTGTATGATTGCAGTAAAAACCTGACAGTGCTTCGTATACCACCTCCGACTATACCTTATCATTGGAAGGCGAAGACCTAGAACAAAAGATGGCAGCTTGGTTGTATCTTGTGCTTAAGAGGATGTAAGTAAGTGTCTTTTTGCAAATCATCAAACTTTAATGGCTATTTTACAAACCTTAAAAAACCCCATGTAGTAACCGACATCTTAGAATAATATATAGTATAATTATAATAATTATTATTCATTGATTTGTTTATTATTTAATGTTATTTTAGGTTTTTAAACTTAAATAAAAATATTTGAAAAATATTAGTTTAAGAATACCACATTTCACATTTTTATTTATTTATTATTTCATGTTATTTTAGTTTTTTTAAGTAATTATAATTTTAAATATATAAGTTTAGATCAGATTAAAATAATTGACTTTTGGATAAATCTAGGATGGATAATTTCTAGAGTTAGTTAAATTTCTAGTGGTTTACAACCGATCCTTTTTCAAATAAACTTCTAATCTTAATTCAAGTCATTTGCTCTTAAACAACACTATTTTTTAAAACTAACATTTAGTTGAAATTTTATTTTAATGACTTTAACTTTTATAAAAAGATACAAGTCGTATTTTGAAATATCAGTCTCTTATTAAAAAAATATTTTATAGCAAGTTTAGTTTTGCTCTCAGTCAATTTAAGTATTTTATTTTATTAACAAGATCTTTTACACACTATACAACAAGAACCTAAAATGCATATTGCGTAGTGTTTTTATTTTGTTAAAAACACTTCTCAAAGAAAACTTTATATAAGAAAACACAAAACGTAACACATGCTTTGTGTAGCTTGTTATTTTGTTAAAATCAAATTTACATCCCTCGAGAACACCATCCTTGACCCTAGGGTGGATTTTTCACCTTGGACCTTATATTAATAGTTAAAAGATAAATTAAACCTTTTTTGATTTGATTTCTTTTCACTTAGGCCTTTATATTTATAGATAAAATACAAATTAAACTTTTTTATCTGGTTTCAAAAATTTGACCCTAGAGTTATAAAATCAAACTTATTTATATATCTTATTTAGTTATAATTATTATTGGTTAGGTTTTACTATTCTAAAATATCATATTTCACTTTATTTATCAGGTTATTTTAGGTTTTTTATATTAATTAAAACTAAAAGGTTTACACATGCTATAAATGAGTGAAATTAATAAAGTTCACATGTTATTAATAAGGTTAAATGAGAAGATATCATTTTAGTGTATTAATAAATTATAATTTACATATTAAAACTTCTGATAGTGTTTTAAAATTTCTTTTAACTTACAATGAAAAACAAAGAGAGTATTTATATAGTAATAGATGACTTGTATTTCAAGTCATTATTAACTAGAACATCAAGAAATAGTTGGTTGAAAAATCCACCAAAACAACATCAACGACTCTCTAAGAGCTCCCTCTTTAATTATCCTTAAATAATTTTTAATAATTCTTTAAACATCTTCATCTTTTTCTTGAGATACAATTCATGTTTTTAGTCCATCCCGTCAATAATAACATCTTCGGCTTTTGTATCTTAAGAAATAAACAAATTCTCTTAAAAGATTTAAATTTTATTTTAAATAACTCATGTTTAACATGAATCTTTAGCCTTTCTTCATCATCATCTCCTTTTTATAGCTTACATTTTTCTTTAATTGTATTATAATAATATTGTAAATTTGATTATGTTTTTTGATTATTGTATTGTAATTAGCAAAAAAAAAAATTTATTTTACGAATGGTGTTTTTACATTTCATATCATTTTAGCTCCTTCAAACCAATTAACCAAGTGAAAGGCATGTTGTTCTAAGACCATCGCACATGCATCCTCTTAACTTTATTTTTACAACTCACGTTTGAAAATACAACCGCAAAAAACATTTGTCCTAACAAGTATTATTGGTTTATATTATATACTTACAAAAGGTAATGAGATGTACAGTGATGCTATTGGCTTGGTGTTTTTTTCTTTTTTATGTTTTGTTTATTTTTGTTGGTACAACTACATAAACTACAGGCCATCTATACCACATGTGGCAGCCTCCTTCATGCTCCACCGCCTCCCCATTTTTCTTCACTTATTTTCTTTAGTTTATTTTCAGTGGCCCTCGCAAAGATCCTCTCCTCTGGGCGACCCTTGTCACATACCGGCGAAAATGTGAAATGTTTGGGTGTGACTATTCAGCTCAGAACACATTGATTACAAAGTAAAATACAACACACATATAAAAGTAATACATTATAACTTTTCATAAATAATATAAGTTTGGTTACATCATAACTAATATTCAAAATTTGACATAACCCTATTATAAAAAGTGTGATTTAACTGCTACATATTCAGTAGTGGTGAAAATGAGCATCCACCGTCAGATTAAGATCATACATGTTCACAGTTAATTTAACACAAACTCTTCCCATCACCTTACCCCATCCATTGGACACATCAAATGAAAACATAATACTGTTAGACATTTTGAATATCTGAAAAAGCATACTCAAAACAGTCAACATAATGTTGGTAGGAACATAGGTTTAATTTCTAAACAAAATATATATATTGATGCAACATAAATAAGATTACAATCAAGCCTACTTATATGTCAGGTTATTTATAACTGTCACAAATATAATTCACAAAATCAGATAATATAACATCACAATACTCATCCTGTTGGTGCAGAAAATATTTTCCTAAGTAGCGCTACCTATATTATCAGATGGTTCCTCATGCGAATTAATGGTTGTAACATAATGATAGTATATCTCAAAATCTCACTTATAATAGCATCAATAATAAACAGTATGTTTTTTTCCCAAAAATCATAAATGTAAAAAGGCTATGAATCTCACCTTTATTCCAGCAAAAATCTTTAGGGTCGTCACATTCTCCCCCCGCAAAAAGAATTTCTTCCCGAAATGAGTAGTTCCTAAGGTTGTAGAGAACTAATCCTGTCACTTCAAATAAGTGTGGATAATTTTTTTGATTTCATCTTCTCTTTCCCATGTAAATTTAGGTCCTCTTTTTGAATTCCCCTTGACCTTTACTATTGGTTTCTTACTCCTCAATCTTTTTACTTCTTTGTCCATAATGGCTATTGGTTTTTTCATAAAATGAAGTCTCTTATCTATTTTGACTTCTTGGATGGGTACTTTTAATGTCTCATCTATCAGAAATTTCTTTAAGTTAGATACATGGTAAATGTTATGTACTTCACTTAATTCTTGAAGTAAATCTAACTTATAGGCTACAGGACCGATCCTGTTAGTGACTTCAAATGGGCCAACATATCTAGGGTTTAGTTTATTTCTTTTTCCAAATCAGATAATTCCTTTTGAGGGTGATACTTTTAGGTATATTTTATCCACGATTTGAAATTCTAGTGGCTTTCTTCTTTTATCAGCATAGCTTCTTTGTCGATCACGGATTGCTTTCAATTTGTTTTTTAATTTCAGAGATCTTATCAGACGTCTCATGTATGAGTTTTAGGCCGGTAAGTTGTCTATCTCCTACTTCATTCCAACACAAAGGTGACCTACATTTTCTTCCGTATAAAGCTTCAAATGGTGGTGCTCCAATACTGGCATGGTAACTATTGTTATACGAAAATTCTATCAACGGTAAATGTATATCCAATTACCACCAAAATCTAACGCGCAGGCTTGCAACATATCTTCCAGTGTTTGAATTGTTTTCTCACTTTGCCCGTCTGTCTGTGGGTGATATGTTGTACTTATATTTACCTGAGTCCCTAAGGCTTTCTTCAATGTTTGCCAAAACCTTGATGTAAATCTACTATCTCTGTCTGATATAATTGAAATGGGTATTCCATGTCTGGACACAATTTCTTTCATGTAAATCCTTGCTAATTTTTTTATCTTATAATCTTCTCTGATTGGCAAGAAATGAGCTGACTTAGTAAGTCTATCAACTATAACCCATATTGTGTTATACCCACTTGAGGTTCTTGGTAATTTGGTCACAAAATCCATGGTAATCTGGTCCCATTTTCATTCTGGGATTTTTAGTTGTTGTAAACATCCTGAGGGTTTCTGGTATTCAGTCTTTACTCTTGAGCAGATATCACACTTTTCTACGAATTCTCCAACTGCTTTCTTCATGCCTGGCCATCAGTACTGGTTTCTCAAATCTTTGTACATTTTATTATTTCCTAGGTGTACTGAATATCTTGACTTATGTGCTTCCTGTAAGATAATTTCTCTAAGTATCGCATTGTCAGGAACCCAAATTCTTCCTTTAAATCTCAGGATTCTGTCTGTCATCACTTCCAAGGTTTTCATCTGCCCTACAATCCTAATTCATCTTTTTGCTAGGCTTCTCAAATTTGATTTAATAAATCAAATTGCTTTCTCTCCTTTCTACTTAAGGCATCAGTTACTACATTGCCTTTTCTGGGTGATATTTGATCTCACAATCATAGTCATTTAATAATTCTACCCATCTTCTCTGCCTCATATTTAATATCTTTTGATCAAATATGTGTTGTAAGCTCTTATGATCTGTATAAATTATGCACTTAATCCCATATAGATAATGTCTCCAAATCTTAAGTGCAAATACTACTGCTCCTAGTTTTAAATCTTGAGTAGTATAATGCTTTTCGCTTCTTCTGAGTTGCCTGGATGCATAAGCAATTACTTTATCTCATTGCATCAAAACACATCCAAATCCCTGATGTGACGCATCACAGTATACTACAAAATCGTTTGTTCCTTCTGGTAAGGCTAAGATAGGAGCACTACACAAGTTACTCTTTAAGAGTTCAAATGTAGCATTTTGTTTTTCTTTCCAAACATAGGGCTTATCCTTCTGAGTTAATTCTGTCAAAGGTTGTGCTATTCTTGAGAAGTTTTCTATAAATCTCCTGTATATCCTTCCAATCCTAAGAATTGACGTACTTCAGTTGGCGTCTTTGGATTTTCCTATTTCTTGACAGCTTCAATCTTTGCTGGATCGACTTGAATTCCCTCCTGGCTAACTACGTGTCCTAAGAATTGTACTTCTCTTTTCCAAAATTCACACTTGAAAATTTCGCATACAAATTTTCTTTCCGAAGTAATTCCATAGTTATTCTTAGGTGCTTCTCATGTTCTTCCTTACTTTTGGAATAGATCAAGATATCATCTATAAAGACTATAACAAATTTATCTAAATAAGGTTTGCATACTCTATTCATTAAATCCATAAACACTGCTGGAGCATTGGTTAATCCAAATGGCATTACGAGAAACTCATAATGTTCATATCTAGTTGTAAATGCAGTCTTTGGTATATATTTATCTTGAACTCTTAGCCGGTGGTATCCTGACCTTAAATTGATTTTGGAGAAGTAACTGGATCTTTGTAATTGGTCAAATAGGTCATCTATCCAAGGAATGGGATATCTATTCTTTATGGTTACTTTATTGAGTTCTTTGTAGTCAATGCACATTCTAATAGTTCCATCTTTCTTCTTTACAAATAGAACTGGTGCTCCCCAAGATGATACACAAAGACGTGTAAATCCTTTGTCCAGTAATTCCTGAAGTTGATTCATTAACTCTTTCATTTCTGTTGGTGCTAAACGATAAGGTGCCTTAGCAATAGGGGCAATCCCTAGTACTAACTTAATTTTAAATTCTACTTACGAGGGGGTGACAAACTGGGTAACTCATCAGGAAATACATCTGAGTATTCATTGATGATGGGAACATTTTCTAAATTTATCTTATCTAGTTTTGTATCAACTATATGGGCTAGGAAAGCTAAACATTTCTTTCTTAAATATTTCTGAGCTTTCTTACATGAAATTATTTTCATAGCACATCTACGTTTTTCACCATATAAACAAAGAGTTTTATTTTCCTTAGTCAAAGGGATTTTTATAATCCTCTTACTACATATAATTTCAGCCTTATTCTTACTTAACCAGTCCATACCCACAACAATATCAAAACCTCCTAGTTCAATAGGAATCAGATCTATATCAAAACGATGCTCATCTAAATTTAAAGTACAATTAGGAACAATTTCACAAGCTTTAATTATCTTTCTTGCAGCTAATTTTATCATATATTTACTTTTCAGATTCTCTGATGTTAGATTAAGTAAAGGTTTAAATGTATTCAAAACAAAACTACGAGTTGCTCCTGTATCGAATAATCCTGTTGCGTACTGATTGTTAATGAGAAACGTACTCGTCACTACTTTTGTTCATGTCGGGCCTCTTCAGCTTGCAACACAAAAGCTCTTCCACGGGGGTTGTTTTGGTTGATTGGAGCTTTGCTTTTTAGTTGTGGACACTCGTTGCCAAAATGATTCTCATTTCCACACTGATAATAGACTGGTTTAGGATTTGCAGGGCCCTTACAGTATCGGGATATGTGCCCCTTCTTTTTGCAGTTGTAGCAGTTCACCATCATGCACTTACAATGGTGATATCTTTGACAAGTACTACACCATGGTTGACCTTCTGTCTAGGGTTTATTTTCTCATGTCACTCCTAAGAAATTTCTTGCTGGGTTTCTAGCTACCTTTTTCTGCGGATTTTCTCGAAATCTTCCTTCAGAGTTGTTGTTGTTCCATTTCCTCTTGTCTTCAATCTTTGGATTAATTAGAGATTCATTTCTTATCATTTTATCAGTTAGGCTTCCTGATAAGGTTACTGCATCCTGAAAAGTTTTAGGCATGATAGATTTGACCATTCCTCTTATCTATGGTACTAAACCCAAATATATCTTCCTATCTTTTTTGCTTTTGGTGTTACCAAATGTGACACTAACCTGGAGATTTCATTGTACCTGTCAGTATACTCCCGATGTGTTGCTCCATTCATTTATAATGCCAAAAATTCAGTCTCTATTTCGTTATAGGGACAATATTTCTCAATTACTAAATTCCTGAATTCTTCCCAGCTTAACTCGTTCATAACGTGCCTTCCTTTTATTTGCATCTTCATTTTCCACCAAGATTGTGCTTCTTCCTTAAGGGAATGTGAAGCAAACATGGTTTTGTAATTGTTAGCACAGTTACTAATCTCCAATACTGATTTCATTTCATCTAACCAGCATGTAGGGCTTGTACAGCTCCTCCTTTCCCGTCAAATTCTCGGGGTCTCCACGACATAAAAGTCTTATAGGAGCATCCTTTCCTAATTCCGTTTACAACTTCTTCCTCTTGGCATTCTCCAATATTGGCATCTTCTGGTTCTTCGTTTCCATGCGATGCAACTCCAAAGTTTAGGTTCTATTGTAGTTGAGCTATTAACGTAGGCATTGCATCTTCTAATTGTTGGGTCACTAACTGAGAAATCCTTTCATTCTTATTTGTAGTGGCATTTACTAGAGTTTCCTCTCCAAGTCTAGTTCTTGGTCGTCCAACTCGTGCCGTTCATCATACAGGTTAGGTGTTTGTTTTTGGCGGCATGATTCACTATATTTATTCGTATTTAATTTTTATTAAGAAGTCAAGAGCATATAGTCAAATATGAGTTATCTAATACATAACAATTAGTAGTCACAAAACAAAGAGTATATCTCATTATATTCTTACTATTATACGTTTAGGGTTATCATATCAGGTCTAGGATTTACTATAGTTCTAATCTCTACAAACCCAATCGCATATCCTTGTGAAGATAATTTTCTTTTGTGCTTTTATTTCTTTGATAACTTTTTGAATTTTCTGGATTTCTTGTTAATCTTCTTAATTTTCTTAAGGATTTGTTGGGTTGTTTCTATCTGACAATCTTCCAACTTTTGTCTTTTGACTTCTTTCTCTTCAGCTTCAGAGTCATCTGGTTGCGCCATTGGTGTTATTTCAGATGTCAGGTGGTAAGTTTCTGGGTTTTGTTCTTCTAATTTTTTAACTTTCTTAGCCAAAAATCTTTCGCCACGTCGTACTCTTTTCCTAGGGGTCTCGATCGTATAACCTCCGATGGTTAGTGGCGCACGTCAAACGTTAAACTTTGGCTTTGAGTTAATCTTAATTTCAGGTTGGGAAATTTTCATATTAATCTGAAGTTCTGGTTCTAGTGTTGTTTCCTTAAGATTGCTATGGTCCGAGCATTCCGAGGGATCATTTCACTATAGTGACTATCTGAATTATAAGTACTCATAGTTGCAAAAGTTTTTTATAAATTTTTAATATTACTAAAACAGTTAGTCAAGCAATTTCATCAAATATTTCATATATCATGTAGATATATCACAAGATAAATTTTGCTCTTTTTATCTAATTATAACTTAGAATTTAAATATATACATGAAATCATAAATGTTTTCTATTTATTTATTCTTCATAAAGATTCATCTATACACATAATATGTATGTATAAAATTTTAAACAAATTATCATATGAGCTTATGATTATAGTCTAGGAATTTTATAATACCTAATTCTCTATAACCAATGGCTCTAATACCAACATGTCACATCCCGACGGAAGCGTGAAATGCTTGAGTGTGACTATTCAGCTCAAAACACATTGATTACAAAGTAAAATGCAACACACATATAAAAGTAATACATCATAACATTTCATATATAATATAAGTTGGGTTACATCTAACTAATATTCAAAATTTGACATAATCCTATTACAAAAAATGTTATTTAACTGCTACATCTTCAGTAGTGGTGGAAATGAGCATCCACCGCCAAACTAAGATCATACATGTTTACAATTAATTTAACACAAACTCTTCCCATCACCTCGCCCTATCCATTGTACATATCAAATAAAAACATAATACTATTAGACATTTTGAATACCTGAAAAAACATACTCAAAACAGTCAACATAATATTGGTGAGAACATAAGTTTAATTTCTAAACAAAATATATATTGATGCAACATAAATAAGATTACAACCAAATCTACTTATATACTAGGTTATTTATAACTGTCATAAATTTAGTCCACAAAATCCGATAATATAGCATCACAACACTCATCCTGTTGGTGCAGAAAATATTTTCCTAGGTAGCGCTACCTATATTATCAGACGGTTCGTCATTCGAATTAATGGTTGTAACATAATGACAGTATATCTCAAAATCTCACTTATAATAGCATCAATAATAAACAATATGTTTTTTCCTCAAAAATCATAAATGTAAAAAGGGCTATGAATCTCACCTTTATTCCAGCAAAATCCTTAGGGTCGTCACAACCCTTCCCTTGTACGATCACGTTATTCAAGCTCACATTACAAGTTATGTTATTGATATCGTGGTGTTAAATGATTTCTTTCGCCTCTCCCAGCTTGGCAGATGTTCACCAACGTCCTCGCAACCGTTTGCGTTGTCCATCTTTTTTAAGGATAAACCCTAAAACCCTTTTATTTAAGGCTTCATTCAATGTTTTTCATCGACATTAATAGCCCGCTTTCTCTTTTGGCCGGCGTATGCATGTAGAAAGCCCGAAATAAACTCTTTTGCTCCGTTAATTAAGAGGCTTGTACGCTGCTTGTTAAATATTTTTGTTCAACTACTACGCTTATCTAGAATAGTCTATGGAAAACATGTAATGTCAAGTCTAAATATATTATAACCAACAATCTTAAAATCGGACAACAACACTTTGAGCAAACAAACATAAACTGCATAACCTTCATCAAACCAACATAAACATCGCTGCGAAACGCGGGGTTCAAACCTAGTTTTTACATTAACAATTCATGGCTAATAGCTATTAATTTCATAAACTATATGTTCTTAGTATCTTGTTTATGCTCTGCTGTATTTCAATAATTATTGGGCTGCAAAAGAATTTAAGAACGTTCTAGAAGAATCGCATAAATAAAATTGCAAAAATCAAAGTAATCAGATACATAAAAATTGGTTATCAGAGACAAATACAACACATGAATCACAAACAAATATATCATGCAATTGGGGAAAAAATCATTTTCATTGGTTTCTTTGTTGTCTATGCATGTCATTGATCTTCATGTTCATCAATTGATTGGCAAAAATCATGTGATGTAATATATCGAACGGTTTGTTTTTTTAGACTTAAGGAATCAGTGATTTGAATGTAATTGAAACCCACAATAAACATGAAGAACTTCAAAGAATTTAAACAGATGAGGTAACTAATCCTTACGATAAAGAAACTATAATGATTGTTTGATTGTTTGAGGGGAGTTCTTTAAGATCTTTTTATAAGAAGGCTTTCAAATTTGATCCTTTAATTTCCAATATATGTGTGGGTGACGGATAAGATAAAAAGTGAAATTAGCATGAGTAGAAAGTAAATTTTGACCATTGATCATGACAAATCAATGACTCATATGAGATGGTGACAATTTTGTAATTAATGTCATGTGTTATGAGTGAAAAATGAAGTCATGATTGTTGACCGTTATTTAGTTTGTTCTCCGACTTTTTACCGCACATATTTTATATAGTTAATTTATCTAAAAAAGTTGCGCTACAAAACTTAATAATTTTATTCATCTAAATATAAGTATAAGATTGCGTACATTGATTTAAAAAATCAATTCACTATGGAGCTGTATGTGTGTGTACATATACCCATACATGTATTATTACATATACAACAACACCTAGTCATGTAAATAACTATATTTTACATAATTATACAAATAACTATATGTCATGTGACGTGTTTATGCATGAAATCCATACACTTCACATGACAATTCTATTTTGAATAGGAACTACCCATAATGTACATCCTCTAATCAAAAAATTAAAGAAAAATAATTCACTTTTAATTTAAACTAGGGTTGTAAACGAATCAAACGTTCAATAAACAGTTCGTGAATCATTCGGCGAGAATTTCGTTTATCTTTGTTCGTTTAATAAAAGAATGAACACGAACAATAAAACTTTGTTCGATTAGTTAAATAAATAAACATGCACAGAAGCTGGTTTCGTGAACGTTCAATAATGTGTTCGTTATCATCTGTTTGTGTTCGTTCATTTAAAAGTTATGTTTGAGATAATTATACTAAGTACTTATATATATTTGATGGATATTACATAATGTTTGTGATTTTAATTATAAAATAAATATATGATGGTTTGTATTTGTTAATTTAAAAAAAATTTATTTCTGTTTATTATTGTTTATGAATATTTGTGTGCATTCATTTGTTTTTATTTGAATTCGTTTATGTTCGTGAATAGTTTATGAACAAATTCATTTTCTTAATGAACGAACACGAACATGAACTCTTGTTCGTTAAGCATTCATGAACCGTTTATGAACAAATTATTCTCTTAATAAACAAACACGAACAATGCCTCGTTCTTGTTCGTTTACAGCCCTATTTAAAACGAGTAAAAATCTAAAATCCAACCCCTTTCCTCCGTACTCATATTAATTTAATCCGATTGAACAATTTGATTATGTGAAAGTAATAAAGACATATATTTTTTTTAAAGGCAACTAATAAAGTCCGGCTACCCATGGTACCTCAATAGCGAAAAGGCACTCCATACGTCCGCTAGACAAACAACGTTGGATAACCCAAGCCCACCAGTCATCAATTTCAGGGAAAACCCACCACCCGAAAACTCACTACGATAAAACTTAACCCACCAACATCATTTTGCTGCGAGTAAGATTCGAACTCACAAACTCTCATAGAAGAAGTTATAAGGCTTCACTCAACCAAATTATTGATGGTAAGACATGTATTAATATTACTTCGAGTTTCTACAAAATTAACATAACTCCTATTCAACAATCAAAAAGAACTCATCGTTTGTTTCTTTTCTAACTTAACCCTAGCTAGGGCTTTGCAGATTTGTCTAATTCTTTTATGTATATAAATATTTCAAACATGAAATTCTGTTAGTTGTCATCTTCGAAAAACAATTCACAATCCCACTAAAAAAAGAAATGACACATGAGATATGATCATCAAAAGTACTCCACTAACCACCCACCATCCCTCATCTGCACCCACATCACGCAACAATCTTCCATTCAGTTAATTTCTGCAACACAAAATTTCATTCTGACATTAGATCTTCTCATTCTTCTGGCGGTAATGTGGGAATTCCACTGTTTCTGTTCATCATCAACTCTTGATCAGAGATAGCCATACGTTCATTCATGGGTGCTAAATTGTTCAAGAAACAGTAACAGTAATAAGGCGTTTTGATCTTTCTTTTCAGCAGTTGTTTGGTGGTATTGATCAGCAATATTATGCAGTTGATCTGACTCTCCAGAAATATTCTGATGACAATGGTTATAAAAATGGAGATGGGACCAAATAAATTCCTTGTGAATAAGTTATATATCACATTCATGTCTGTGTTTTTTATCTTTGTACTCCTCAACAACTAATGTTCGCCATTAAAAAAATGGTTTGGTTGCAAATCATATTGTGTCTACTGGTCTGTGTGTTCCACTTATTTCTTTTCGATTTATCTAAAAGTAATTAGTTAATTATAATATATTATGTCTGTTAATTAAACAAACAATTGAATGATCCATGATTAATTAACCATATGTTTATTCAAACCCTTTTTATTAAGAGTCTTAATGTATAGTTTGTTATGTTTATATAATATTTGTTACATGTTATATGCGGACAATCTAACTTTTAAATCTTTAAAATCTATGTGTATAAAATATTATCTGTATCAATAATATGCTTATTTTTAACACTAAATTTAGAAAAGGTATGAGAAAAGATTATATTTCATTCATGACATTTTAATTTGCGTCACGATAACTGTATAAAAATTTATAAAGCATGCACATATGCAAACAGATAAGTAGCTAATGTTAATGGTGATTTATACACCACAGAGTAGAATGTGAATTGGGTTCATCATGGGCTTGAGTTCTTATATATATTTCAGTTTTGTTGACTGTCAACTGGTGTTAACGTTAGAGTCACTAAAATTTGTTGCTGTCTTCTTGGCATATAGGTTCTACAAAAATTGTAAGGAGACCAATCTTCCATAAAAGATAATAACTTATTCCGTCCGGTTCAACAAAAATCCAGATTACTCCAACGCGATAAATATATGATGTTTGTAGACTGTTTGGCAGTCAAAAGTGTGTCTTCTCTTATGTTAGATGTGACTTCCACTATCTTCTGTTACTGAATCAAGTATTTAGCATTGTATAAGTTTATTTCAACAGTACCAAATTAATTTGATCCCAACCTGCATGAATAAATCAGTTAACATACAAGAAGAAAGTTGATTTTTCCAATAGTATTAGCCTTGAGGAATCTAAGACTACAGCATGAGAACTAGTATAATATGTACTTCAGACACAACCGCGACCAAAGAGACCAATTTACATGTATTAATGCTGAAAGGACTATCAAAATTTTCTCTGGTAGATGGCGTTATGTAGTAACAATATATTACAAAGTTCCATATGGTGCATAGATTTTCTCAATAACTTCAAACCATGTATCAATCTGGATATTAAACCCTACTTTTAACTTACAATTAGAACTGAAATGATAATAATTATAAGATCAAAATTTTAAATTATGAGGTGTTTCTTAAATTATTCAAGGAATGCACAATATTTAACACATCATCTCTAGTTAACGTATATCCTCCTGATCATCAATGGGATGCATATCATTAAATCAATGTAATTATCAGATTAGGGCTTTTAATTTCTATAAAATAGCTATAGAGAAACATGTAGAACTACAATACGAATCAAATGACATAAAAAGAAGTTTAATAGTGAAGTTGAGATTATACATAAAATGGACCTAATTGGTAATTCCATTCTCCCCGGAGAATCTGAAAAACTATGAAGCAATGGGTGACACTTTCTTTGTAACACACATAGAGATATCGAGAAGAAGAAAAGGTGAAGTTTGCATCATGATCATAAATTTTAAATCTCAACTGCAAATTATAACCTTGATAGATAGATGGTTATGAAGCATATGGTTCAAGAGGTGAAAGGTACAGTATCATGGTCTAGTAATGGGGCCAAATTAGTAATGATTTTTTACAATACAATAAAAGATTTCAAGAAATTAATCAAGTTGGATAAACTTTAACGACAATAATAATTATGAGCTTACATCTTTAAAGTCCAGCTCCATCAAACAAATTCTTGGTGGGTATCACCAAATTAAACAAACATACAACAATCATTAAGATCATGCATAACCCAATTAGGCAAACACAAGATAGTGTCTACTTGAATGACTATTAATGTACCTCTTGTGAATCTAAACACTGCTGGTCATGATCTAATGCAAATTTAGGAAACCTGAGTGCTTGATTTGAGGGCTTAAATCGTTCGACACAACGACGTTGTGCTGATAACCATACAACACAGAAGATGACATTGGGATCTTTGGATCCATAACTGATTCACCAGTCCTTTCATTATTCTCCTTTCTTGATTCAATTTGACTCCAAAAGCTTGATTGTTGTGTTATAGGATAGTAGCAATCAGGAGGAACCTTATTCGACTCGTTATCATGCTTTTTGTTTTGCAGTTTTTCTTTGGTCCTTTCTCTAGCTCTAGCTCTTGCCTCTGCCCTTGACTGATTCACATCAACTACAGATCTGTATTTTCGCTTCGGTTTTCCTTCGAAACTCTTGGGTGCTGACCTCTTTTGCCCTTTATCTTCTTCATCTGATCTTCTCTTAAATGTTTCTTGAAAAACAACTTCACATTGATCAGTAGCACCAGGAGAAGAACAGTGTCTCCTTTCTTCAACCAACTCCTCGATTGCGGTTTTCGACTTGTTAAAGAGCCAATCAAGGGTTTTGCTTGCTTTGTCAAACCCTAGCAAATCTTGAAGATAAAAGAACTTTCTTGCAATCTCAATGGACATTCTCACCCTCCGGTCTCTCGGGCCTTGCGCGGTGTGGATCTTGCTATGACCATCTTTCTTCATGTTTGCCATTTTCTTCTTAGAGGGATAGATTACTGACTCCAAAAGACTACTATTATCATCAGAGTAAGGAAACCCTGATAGTTTACTATATTGTTGTTGCTGCAGCTGGTGCTGCTGCCTGACCATAATATTGTCTGCACCGACCGGAGGCGGTACTGCAAGACTATTGTATGCATGGAAAAAACAATCTCCATTGACAAACTGGTTGTTGTGATGGTGGTGGTGGTGATAGTGGTGATGGTTGAAGTGAATACCATCTTTTTCAAGGTCAAAGAAAGAGCTTGAAGAAGGAGGAAAGACATGGATGGATGAAGGAAACTGTTGAACAAGATTTGAAGTAAACATTTGAATATTTTAGAAGCAAAATCTCTGAAAAGTATTAATAATTAATTGTGAAAATCAGCCATAGGTTTCTTGATTCATGTAAAGCTATGGGGAGCTAGTTTGAATATGAAGACTTCAACCCTTCCTAATGGTTTTGCAGTTTGCACTATGCATCTTCCCTTTTAGGGCACAATTTAAGTGTTCATTGTCATTTCCCAAAAAGTTAAAAGAACTTTTTTAGTTAGACTTGTACTCTAAAAGACAACAATGGCATATTAGCTCATTATAGAAATAAAATATGAATACCACCAGGTTAATATAATATTATGTCGTTAATTTATTTGCATAGCTATTTATTGAAATGATATTGTTTAAGTAAAAAACAAATAACAATTGGGCATTAAAGGCCTAAAAAGAACAAGTACGCTTGGTTAATTTAATCAATATTACAAGGATTACTAATTTAGTTATAACCATTAATTATTTTGTCACTACTATTTGAGATCTTATTATGTCAGTACTATTTCAGATCAAAGATAGAAGAATACA
>JACVEC010000244.1:95000-105000 GCA_025215565.1 Flaveria ramosissima | reverse complement strand
GATTAATAACCTAAACACTAGTTAAACATTTGCATTAATGAGATGGTGACTCACTACTCCCTTTTGGTCGACACCTAGCAACCAAACACCAAGCACCTTCATGGGTATGACACCTTGCAAGCCTACATCTAGGCCTAATGATGAGAAGCCTCACTATTTGAAGCTCTTGGCCGAAGACCACCTCCACACTCACCACAACCAAACACAAATCTTCATTACACTCTCGCTCACCGCCACTTCATCCGAACACCATCATCATCATCCTCACCCTCGGTCACCATTACAACCGCTTTGACCACCATCACCTTCACACCGTCACCTTTAACTCTCGGTCAACTTCACACCACTTCCTCACCTCTCGGCTAACACCACAACCAAACACCACCTACATCTCCACTCTCGGTCATCACCATAACACCATCCAAGCTTAAGTCAACCACCATCCTCCAAACCGTTGTAGCAAAAGAACTAAGATCGAGGAGCTCAAATCAAGATTGGATCATCAGAGAAAGAAGCTACCATCAACTATCCTCACCCTCTCCCATTATCAAAATCAAGGTTTCATTCTCTAAACCATAGCTAGTTAAGCTTACCAAAATATATATGTGTTTAAACAACACATATAACCAACCCTTGTGACAAAACATTCAAGTTATTCACAAAAATCTTACAAATATGTAAATCTATTCAAAAAGCAGTAAGAAAAGTATATTAAATCTGAAAGAAATAAATAAATAATGGTAACCAAAAATTATATAGAGAAAATTATCAACAAAGGGTTGAAAATTTATGTGCAAACTTGTTAAATTCGGTTTATTGTATAAATGACTGTGATTGTGGCAAATATTGTAAACATGTTTAGAATATTAGAAAATCATGTTCAACAAATTTTTATGCCATTACTATAGGTAAAATAATTTGTATGAATTATCTAAGTGTTTAGAAGAAAATTTCATGCTGGAAGAACCAAACCTGATAAAAAGCTGGAAAAATTATATGTTACTTATTATGATTTATAAGACTTGTAGAAAACGTTTTGTGACGTAATTTGAAGTTATGTATAAGTTATGAATTTTAGAAGTTTTTGCTATTTGAAAATCGGAAAAAATACTCAAACTATAAGATAAATTATAAAAAATTTACACAAAGCATGATAACTAGAATGAAGCAGTTTGAATAAATATTGGAAGTTTTGGACATATTCTGTTATTTTTACCAAATATTATTAAAATGATAAAAATCATGAAAATAGGCTCTGTTATGAGTTGGAACTTGAGAAAATTTTTAGAAAATATAAATTTTGTGATATATATTCTGACAAAGTTTGACAAATTTTAGAGACATGAAGGTATTTCTGATAACTTATTCAAATAATATAAAAATTTCAGAAAATAAACTGTAAATAATGGATATATGAAATTTTGATATGTTATGATTTTTAGACCCACCTGCTGTAAATATTTCATGATATATGTCTTATTATAATTTCTGAAATAAATTTTATAATTTGAGGTGCTAAAAATGTTAAAGAAAAGATGTTTTCTAAACTATAAATATATTGTTTATAGGTTACCCATTGGAGTAAGAGGTGAGACTCATAGCCCCAATTTTATTCTTATAAGCTTTTTGGGGGGAAAAGTATACTGTTTTTATGATTGATGCATTTATAAGATTTTTGAGATATACTGTCATTTATGTTACAACCATTAATTCGGATGTGGAACCGTTGGATAATATAGGTAGCGCTACTTAGGAAATATTTCCTGCACCAACAGGATGAGTGTTGTGATGCTATATTATCTGATTTTATAAATTATGTTATGACAGTTATAAATCATCTGATTATTAAGTAAGGTTTGGTTGTATTTGATGCATCAAATATATTTGTTTAAGTTAAACCTATGATCTCACCAATTTTATGTTGACCATTTTGAGTATGCTTTTTCAGGAAATCATCATGTCTAACAGCATAATGTTCTCTTTTGATGTGTATAACGGCTAGGGAGAAATAATGGGGAAAGTTTGTGTGAATCTGACAGTTAACCTCTATGACCTCAGTGTATCGGTGGATGCTCATTTGCATCGTCTTTGAAGATGTAGCTGTTAGATTTTATGTTTGTAATAAGATTATATTAGATCAAATTTTAACTGTTTATGATGTGATGTAATCCTAACTTTATAATTATCTATGAATATGTGATGAAGTATGTTATGTTATGTTATTTTATGCTAATCTGTTTATTCTTTTAATCAATGAGTTTCTGAACAAGCAAGTCACATCCAAAGCATCTCACGCTTCCGCCGGGATGTGACAATCGTCGCCACTGTTGCTGTGGATCTCGACCACCGTCGCCGCTAATACCTTTAGTTTTAAACACAAATTAGAAGGTAAATTTTGCTGGTTTAAACACAAATTTATGTTTGTTTATGTTAATCTATGGTTGAAACATGTTTAGATTTGTGTATTTAGTAGGTTGAACTCAATTTTTAGTAGGATTTGTGTAATTTTTAGGTGTGGTTGTTTATGTTAATGTATGGTTGAAAAGTATTGAAGATGATGAACTAGTGAGATGGATTTAGGTATTTTGGAAATTTGATGTAGAGTACTTGTTATGGATTTGATAAATAGAATTAGTGCTTAAATTTTAGTTGAATTTAGGTGTATTTGAGTATTTGATCTAGACTTTTTGTTTACTTGATTGAAAGATGTTTAGATGTTGTTTAGTTGGTTAAATAAATTATATGTAGTTGGGTAGTATATGTAGTTCTAGATGATGAATATTAAGATAATATTAGTATATGTAATTTATGCTTAGTTTAGAAATATGTTTATGTATGTTGTAGGTTTGAAGTAGATGGATTTGGTATTTAGTTACTTAAAATTTAGTTGAAAATGGTTTAGATATATTTACGCATTTTATGTATATTTTTTGTATAAATGGTTGAAAGATATTTAGATTTTGATTTTTACTTGGTTGGTTAAAACTTATTTATTTGTTATTAATTGTTATGTATTATTAGCTTTTAAGTTTGCAACTTTATTCTAATCACCACGAGCTTAGAAAATACCCGTCCAAAATTGATTTAGTAATCAATTTTGGGTTGTCCCCGTTTTGACACTGCTTTTTGAATATTTTATCTCTTTTACGATATGAATATGTATCACTTGATTGTTTGTATAAGAAAATTTTGGTTGTTATTTTCTCTTTGCTCCTCGGGTATATATTTTTTATACTTGGAAGCTAAGAGGAAATGCTGCCGAACTTTTTTTAAACAAACAATTATATAATACACGTTCATATATGAGATAAGGTATTCAAAAAGTGAGTATAACAGCCTACCCTTATGAATTCTCAATCCGTTGTCCTACTTTTTGTTAATGTTTCGTGGATAATTTTTCATACACTTAATTCCTAATATATATTGCAGTTTCATAATCATGCCTGTCGATAAGAGTTGGCTTCTTAATCCGAACCGTAGATCACCTGAGTATCAACAAGGACTCAACTCTTTTATAGATATGTGCGAAAAACTTACCGACAATTATGGCCAAATTCGTTGTCCATGTATGAAATGTCAGAATACCGTATTATTAGGGCGGGTTAAAATGAAATATCATTTAGAAATATGGGGCATGTGCCGGTCGTACAAGGATTGGATCTACCATGGTGAAACTTTAATTCCTAAAGTTGTAGCTGTAGATGACATTGCGCCAACAAATGAAATGGCTAACGTCATCGAAGATGTTATGGAGAAGAATAGCGGTATCCATGATGATTTTAAGAACTTGTTAGAGGAAATTTCAGAATTATATCCGGGTTGTGTTAAGTTTTCTTCCCTTGATTTTTTAGCAAAGCTTATACATATCAAGGTGAAGAATAAACGGACTAATAGCTCATTTGATGAGCTTCTTGAGTTGTTACAATCTTTACATCCTGAGGGTAATAAAATCCTCTCTTCTCATTATGTAGCAAAAAGAACATTAAAAAAATTCGTTTAGGATATGAGTCGATACATGTGTGTAAATATGACTGTGCTCTTTTCTGGGGATAAAATCTTTTGTTAGAAAAAGTGTCTCGTTTGTAATGAGAATAGGTGGGTCGATACAAGTACAAAGGGTAATAAGTTACCTCATAAGGTGTTATGATGGTTTCCTTTAACCTCGAGACTACGGCGATTATATTCTTCAAGACACACGGCAAAAGATATGATTTGGTATAGTACCGGACGATCAGAAGAGGGTGGTGCGTCATCTTGTTGATGATACCTCATGGAAAGATTTTGACATAAGGTACCCGACCTTCTCAGGGGGACCGCGAACCGTTCGCTTAGGGCTTGCAGCCGATGGTTCTAATCCATTTGGTAACATGAGTTCGGCTTATAGCACGTGGTTGGTTGTACTCACCACATACAATCTGCCTCTATGGCTATGCATGAAAGAGTCCTCATTTATGTTGTCATTGTTGATTTCTGGTCCTAAATCACCCGGGACGGACATGGATGTGTTTCTTAGGTCGTTGGTGGATGAGTTTAAGCAGTTGTGGGTGTCAGACGTACGTACTAAAGACGCGGCGACAAACACGTTCTTTACAATGACAGCGGCGTTGTTATGGACTATAAACGACCTTCCAGCTAGTAGTAGTTTATTAGGTTGGAGCGGGCAGGGTTACAAAGCATGCCCGACTTGTAACGAAGACACTCCTTCTATGCGTGTTACAAATAAAGTTGTATATGTTGGTCATTGGCGATTCTTAGATGCTAACCATGAGTGGAGAACAAGTTTAGAATTTAACAGAGAACCCGAGATTAGAGCCCCTCCGAAACAAATTAATGATACTGACATAGAAGCTCAACTTAGTCGTCTACGCCATCGTTTTCCGGGTAAGCATCCCAATTTTGGAGGTGTAAAATCAAAGCGGGAGGAGTTTGAGTTGAACTGGTCCAAACAAAGTATATTTTTTGAACTTGAGTATTGGTCTTCTCTACAGCTAAAACACAACTTAGATGTGATGCATATCGAGAAAAGTATGTGTGACAGTTTGTTGGATACTCTTCTAATGAATGAAAAGAACAAAGATACACCAAAATGCACGCGTTGACTTGAAGAATCTAAATATTCGGAGTATGCAGTGGTTGAAAAAAAATGGCAAGTGGTATAGTCCACACCCAAAATACTCATTGAAGATCAGTGACCGAAAGTTATTTTGTGAGTTTATAAAAAATGTTAAATTGTCTGATGGGTTCGGATCTAATATCATTAGCGGCGAATTATTAGCGAATTATTAGCAACATGTCGCCGCTAATAGTCATTTAATTATCTAAAAAAAACATTAGTGGCGAATTATTTGCGACGACATTTTGCTTATTAGCGGCAACAACATTAGCGGCGACCCTTTAGCGGCGATATTTGTATCATTAGCGACGAATTATTAGCGGCGACAAGTCGCCGCCAAAATCTATAGAGGCGACATTCAGGGGTAATAGTGGCGACATTAATCGCCGCTAGTGATCAAAAATTTTGTAGTGATTTTAAATAGCAAACCCAATTCTATTAAAACAAAACTTATTTTGAGACGTTAAATCCGACAAATTATTATGCATGACCCAGTTAACCTATCTTAGCTTATATATATGTTGTTGAAATGTCGATAGATAAAGTTTATGCCCGATGCTTATGAATATGAGCAAAATTGTTATGTTGACAGTGAAGATAAAAAAACTTGTGTGCTACTAACATGCAAGTAAATATTGGTTATTAGTAAGAAAGTTTATGTTGGTTACGGGTTATTATTAATGATTAGTGTTGATATGAGAGTGTGTGTAAGAGATCATTTGTTTTTATTTCAGGGCATTTTTTTCAGATGAATTTTAAAAGAAAGTACACACTCGTTTGTTTGGAAATTCCTTTATCATTACTATTTGATTTTTGATTTTATGTTATACTTTAATCTACAAAATTATAGAAACTACCATGTGTATATCAGAGATTTTTTATTAGTTTTATTTATTATTTAGCCATTTACATATCAACCATTACTAATTATTTATACGTTATGATCGACATTAATAACATATGTAAACTTATATTAGAAAAATGATTTCCGGATGCTATTGGTAACATTTGAAAGCTAATATAAAAAAACAAAACATCGTGTATCATCACGGGTGTAAAACTGTGAAAAAAACTAACCCCAAAATTCCGCCGCATACCCTCTTTTTGAATGAGTGTTGATAACATACCTAACCTTAGATTAAAAACGAAACATGAACGGTGTTGATAATATTCAAAACTACATAAAAGAAAATTAAAACCGCCGTAACCCGTAAGTTGTAACAAGCTAATTTCATTGAACTATATATAATTTTCTAAAATTAAATATGTGATTTTTATTTGACTTTTTATACAATGAGAAAGTGGTAGAATTGTGTCAAAACGAAATCATGATGGATCGAACAAGAATAGAAAGTCCAGAAGCAAGAACCCAAATGAAAACGACTCTTTCTTCCCTTTTTATGGGATTTCATGACTTTTCTAGTAATTCCTACTTGTCATGTCATTTTCTTTCTTCCCTCGTTTCAGAACTTCTATACTTTAAGAACTTTATAAATCTCATAATTTCATAAGATGTGAATGTATGTATTCTTTATATTATATGGTATGATTATAAGTGGTTGTGAGTGTGATATGAGAAATTTACTGTTGAATCTGTATTTTTAGGAAACATTGTTCAAAACTCTATAATATTTTTAATATATTTTAAGTGGTTGTGAGTGAAGTAGAGAGAAAAAGTAATGATAAAGTTGAAAATGAGAGAGAGAAAGTAGTGATTTTTAGTGTAATTATATGGATAAAGATGGAGAATGGGCTGTGAATGCTCTAATGTGCAAACAAATCACACATAGATATAAACATTGGAAAAGTTTAAAAAATAATCGATATTTCATAGTGTAATTCGAATTAGGTTTAATTTTAAACCAAATTTTGAATTCGGTTTTTATTTTATTTTTATCAAAATCGAGTTTGAGATCTTCCAAAAATCCGTCCACAATATACAAAGTCGAATTACATTATAATATTATCATTATAAATTATACATATTTTTTTAATTATATTAGCCTTTTATTTTCCATGTAACAGCTAGTTGGTATTTCAATTTCTGACTATGAGTTTGCTTCAAATCACACTCCTAACTAGAGCCGACCAATTTTTGAGTTCTAAATGGAACATATTTATGTTTTCAGTATATCTCGTCTTCTCGATCCTTAACTTAGATTGTCCATTTTCACCTATTACTACTTAAATTTTTAGGTGATTTTTAAGAGAATTATTGGCAAAACGATCTCTAATTAATAAGACTTTGTTCCAATGGCGTCATTATATTAGCATAATAATGTGCATAACCTTTATAGTATTTATGAGTTAAAAACATTTTCAGTTTTTTCAAAGATACAAATTTGTGAGGTATGTAGATTTTAATATAGTTAATTAACTGGAAAAAAAACTACTTGACTGACTACTATATATTATCTACCACTTTTAGTAATTCATGTATCATGTATTATATGTGTTGAATAAAAAATATTGAATATAATGACAATTTATTAATTATAAAATAGGGTTATTTAAATTTTAATAACCCTAACTTTTATTTATTGGTAAGAATTAGTCCCAACTCAAGAAAATATTTATAGACACTTTTAATTTTAAATTTATTTTCCTCCAACGATCTCTTATTAGCTAAGTGTTAACTCCGTTAGTTTTTGTTTTATGAAATGGGGTCAACTTTATACTTTTTTTCAACTTTGTCGTCACCCTGCCTCAATCAAATCCATTTTTTGGTGTTTAACCTCCATCCTCACCTGGATTCTACTTCTAATAAGTCTAATGGTTCGGTTCAGAATATGGAGATTGATGAGTTTTAGGGTGCAAAAGTTTCAGATTGATGGACTTGATGATTGATTTCAACTTTCTGTTTAGTGTGTTGGTTATATAAGTAGTGTACATTATCAAAAAAAATTAACGATTAACACTCAGTTATATGAGATCGCTAAAAAAAATAAACTTAAAGTTGAGAGTGACTATAAACATATTCTGAGTTAGAATTAATCTCGACCAATAAATGAAAACTACAATTATTTTTAATCCAATAACCTATTATAAAACATATTTTAAAATAAAATATAATTGAAAATACGTAGTAGTAAGGGCTATAAATAATAAAACATTTATATCAACTTTTTAAAATTTATATATTAACTTTTTTGTTCAAAAAAAGAACATTTATTTTAAAATAAACCGTTTTAAGAGAAAGCTATTTTTATAAATTTCTTATTATAATTCATAATTTTAATTATTTTTTGTTTCTAAAAATTATACCTTTTAAATATTTTGTAATTTTAAAAAAGTTTAATGTTTGTACAAAAAAATTATTCTATAAAGATTTATTTCTTTAGTAATAATTTTAGTAAATGGATCTCTTTCTTAATAAATTAAAAAAACTATTTATAATCTAAAAAATTAAATAATTTTTTGAGTAATTAATACAATAATTTAATATAATAAAAAAGGAAAAATTCTGAGAGGAATGGAATGTTGTTTCGCATCTCTCATAGTTATTATTATAATAGAAAAATAAAATTTTATATTTTATTTTTAGTTTTATGAAATAAAAAATGAATGGTCCACATCAATTGTTCAAATTCTAAGAAAATTAAGTTCTCATAATTAAGATTCCTAACCCTCGTAAATGTACTGGTATATCAATCTTAAAGATTTTACGACCATCTATAGTATAGACCCAACTGCATTAGTTATAATATGCATATACATGAATTACATGAAATCCAGGATGGGCAACATTATTTTTGTGGATAAGCCAAGAAGTTAAAAACATGTACAAATAGCTAATATGTAGATAATGCCTGGAGGGGTAATTTGAAATAACCAATAATTATAGATTTTTTTTAAAAAAAATTTCTAGTTCCTTTAACGCATATATATGATATTATTTTTTAAGAAAAAATACATTATAAAATCAAGCATTTTATTTTCTTAAAGTAGTGATGTATTTTTCTTAATAAAAATAAACATTATTAAAAAGCGTCTATGTGTTGTCCGTATAAGTTGCATGATTATCAATTGCGTAATTAAGAACATACCTTGCGTAATTATAAATATAACTTGTGTAATTATTTTGTAAAACGTAAGTAATTTGAACTTGCATAATAATAAATATAATTTGCAAAATTATATACCTTATATGTGTAATTATGGCACGGTCGAAATACCGCTCCTCCAAAAAAAACACGTGTCACGCTCTATTGATTTTGTACGCTTTACACATAAATTAAACTTATTGGTTAGTATTTGTTTTTTTAGTTTTCTCCTAACTTAGTGGTTTTCATTTAAACCTTCCTATATATATATATATATATATATACTATATATATACTATATATATATATATATATATATATATATATATATATATATATATATATATATATAAATATAAATATATATATATATATATATATATATATATATATATATATATATATATATATATATGTAGGGTAAGGTTCTAATAAGAACCCACCCTATTTAAGAGAACCCTTTAACTAAGTTTGAGCCATTGATTTCCTTTAAATGTTACAATCTAGTGGACAATATTTTTTTAGAATATTTTATTACTTGACACCTTTAGTTAATAGAACAGGAGAGGTATATTGGTAAAATTACACTCCCCTTTCTACTTTTTACTTAAAAAGCAACAGTCAAATCATCACTTTACTCAACACAATTCATAATAGTTGACTATATATAAAATAATTAAATGTTATAATAATTTTTGTTATTTCACTATTTAATGTGACTACACTCACTTACACTACTATATTGATGTATAATACATTAAATTACACCAGTACACCTAATCAATTTCAATATATTATAATAACTTCTTTTCTTTTTAACCAACCATTACATAAAAAATCAGAT